>CM041778.1:143525363-143666564 GCA_023374045.1 Limonium bicolor
CCTTCATCGGTATGAATCGAGCCACCTTGGTCAGTCGGTCTACCACAACCCAAATCATATTCAAACCTCCCCTTGTAGGCGGAAGCCCTACCACGAAGTCCATAGATATGTCATGGAACTTCCACTCCGGCACTGGCATTGGCTGCACCATACCACCAGGCCGTCGGTGCTCAAACTTGACCTTCTGACAAGTGAGACACCTCAACACATAGTCATTCACATCCTTTTTCATTCCAGTCCCACCAAAAATATCTTTTCATACCTTATACATCTTTGAAGCTCCGGGGTGAATCGATGTCGTAGAACAATGGGATTCACTCAGTATGCGCTCCTTCAGCTCAGCGCTACTCCTCGGTATACACAACCGGCCATTAAGCCTAATCAGGTCATCATCGTGGAGTCTGAAGTCATACTTCTGACCCTCGAATGTGCCATCAATAAGCTTCTGTCTAATTTCCACCATATACTGATCCGTCATCTGAGCACTCCGCACCTCTTCAACCAAGCCAGTATGAGAGACTAGCGAATGGAGAGAGTGTGCTCGGCGACTCAATGCGTCAGCTACCACGTTTGCCTTACCCTCCTTGTACTGTAAATTGATGTCATAATCATTCAAGAATTCAACCCACCTTCTCTGCCTCATGTTCAACTCTTTCTGAGTGAACAAGTATTTCAACTCTTGTGGTCGGAATAAATGTCACGCTTACCCCATACAAGTGATGTCGCCATATCTTCAGTGCGAAGACAATGGCCCCCAATTCTAAATCGTGGGTAGGGTAGTTCTCCTCATGCTTCTTCAGCTGTCGGAGGCGTAAGCCACGACCTTCCCGTGTTGCATCAACACACAACCCATACCCCTGCCTGATGCGTCGCAATAGACCTCAAAACCATCTGGACCGTCTGGTAATGTCAGAACCGGTGCAGATGTCAGAGCATCCTTGAGACTCGTGAAAGCTCTCTCACAGTCGACTGTCCACTCGAATGGTGCATCCTTTTTCATCAAGGAAGTCATCGGCTTCGAGACACTGGAGAAGTCCTTCACAAACCTCCTATAATAACCTGCCAGACCGAGGAAGCTCCTGATGTCGGTAACTGTCTTCGGCCTAGGCCAGGTGCGCACTGCATCTATCTTTGCCGGATCAACAGCGATCCCGGCTCAGAAATCACATGTCCAAGGAATGATACTTGGTTCAACCAAAATTCACACTTAGAAAATTTAGCATACAGCTGATTTTTCCTCACGTTTGCAATACATCCTCAGGTGGCTTTCATGCTCACCTCTCGATTCGAATACACAGTATGTCATCGATGAAGACTACCACTGATTTGTCCAACTGATCTTGGAACAAACGGTTCATTAAGTCCATGAACTTTGCTGGTGCATTTGACAAGCCAAACGGCATAACTGTGAACTCATAATGCCCATACCTAGTTCTGAAAGCTGTCTTTTCGATATCACTGTCACGGATGGCAATCTGGTGGTATCCGGAACGTAGGTCTATCTTGGAGAACACTGATGCTCCCCTAAGCTGATCAAATAGATCGTCGATGCGTGTTAAGGGGTAACGGTTTCTTCACCGTAACAGCATTCAGCTCCCGATAATCAATACATAGGCGGAGGCTACCGTCCTTCTTCTTCACGAAGAGAACCGGCGCTCCCCATGGTGACACACTAGGGCGGGATAAAGCCCTTGTCGAGTAGGTCTCTCAGCTGCTCCTTGAGCTCTGTCATCTCTGCTGGAGCCATACGGTAAGGTGCTTTCGCAATGGGTCCGGTGCCCGGAACTAGATCAATCTCAAACTCAACATCTCGTGCTGGCGGCATGCCCGGCAGTTTCCTTAGGAAATACGTCAGGAAACTCCGACACTACCGGCACATCTGGGCTAAACTCAGGGTCTCTCTCTATGTCCTGGAACATAGCAGAGGTATACATCATTTCCCCGTCGCAACTCACGATACATGGCCTGGCGGTGATGATCTGTGTCGAAGGCTCCCTGGGCCTCTGGCGGTATGATATAGTAAACCCCAGATGGACTCCTAAGAAGCAGTCGATGCTCGGCACATAGGATTCTACCCTTGTACCGCTCCAACCAGTTCATCCCGACAATCACATCAAAACCTAGTCCGTCGAACTCTATCAAGTCGATCGGAATTTCCTCATCCCTGATTCGAACACAGCATCTCGGTAGTAGCGGGTACATCTGATCCGCTCTTTCGACGGGAGAGTGACCACGAAGTTCTGGCATCTCTTCACCGTCTAACCCCCAGCCTCTTCGCAAATGATAGCGAAATGAATGTGTGTGAGCTCCAGAGTCGAACAAGATCGATGCATCCACGCCATTCACTGGAAGGTACCGGTGAGGATTGTGCCGCTCTTTTGCCGGTTCTGCCTTATTGCAGACACTCAGTATACCTCCCGTTTCCGAGTGCACAGCCTATTCATTGGCAAACTAATAAGTATTGGGTAACAACACGGTTTATATGCTTCAAACAACTCCACTTTATTCATTAACACACTCTTTTACAACATTCATTGGCTTACACTGTCGCCATGATTCACACTTACACATCCTTAATACATACGGGTTTATCACATCACACAATATACAAGCTTAAAACTTAAAACTGTCTGAAGGTCAAATTTAAACGTCCGGGTTCATGTTGTGTGCATTGATCACTGCCGACGGTGCGATATTCAGTTTGATCTTCCTGATGCCATGGTATAGCATCCTTGATTGCCCACCATGATTAATACATCCCCGATTTCAACAATATCTTCCTGGTGAGGTCAGCACGCTTCTGCTCGCCATACACAAACACTGCGGTATCACCAATGGACCAAGACACCACGGGTACTCCCTTACTTAGAGACTCGGGTGACTCGTCCTTGTCTTGGTGCATACCTAACCGTCCACCTTTCTGGTAGAAGTTTACAATGCATGATCTGCTTTTACACTTGAATTGATTCCGTTTCAACTTGCTGAGCAATTCCCACGGCGTGGTTAACGACCGAGACTCCTCTGGTAACTTGATACTGTTGCTCCATCTTCAGCTCGCTTTCTTGATAGACTTGGTGTAAGGGTTCCAGTCCTTACCCATGCACATCATCTTCAATTGCATCCTGCTCCGTTCGGGTATTCGGGTTGTGTAAAACCCTCCTGGTTTTGCTCCAAGTTCGTCGCATCGTCTGATGATGTGGACTTGTGCTTCCGGTGTCAGGTATCCATTTAGAGTATCATACCTGGCTGGATAACCTGACATTGCTCCAATTGGAAAGTCGGTGATGTTGATGGCGGTTTCTTCAGGTTTGGTGTGGGCGGATTGGATAGCAGATATTGAAGGTTCCTAAGTTTTCAAATTGCCTAACTTTAGGTGTTTTCCACATTATATTCTAACTTTTTACTTATATGTTTATACCCTTAGACTTGCAACACTCATGCATGAAATGCGGTAGCATCAATTTTTCATTTAACAGTTTAGGCGGTACCTGAGTCTCGAAGAGGATCCTGGTGCCTCTAGACCGGTCCACCACATTCAGGGCGGCCTTGCCGGACCCCGTAGCCTTCCCCTTCTGGGATTCAGTGTACTTCTTGTCAGAAGTCTGCTGAGTAATCGCCTTCGGCCTTCAGTGGTCGTGGTAGTATTACCCTTCCACTGCCCATTGGCTTATAGTTCCTGCTGTTGGGGTTCGTCCAACACTCAAACTCACGGTGCCCCATCTTCTGGCAGTGACGGCACCTAACATCATTCCCCTTGCAGTCTTTGCCGGGTGGTCTCCATTGAACCACTTACAGTAAAGTGGCGCTCCGGTCCAGAACCCGCGCTAGCTGCTACAACAACACACAATCAATACTCACCCTCCCATCTTAACAACACACACCTCATCTAGATACACAGGTTAAGTAATTACCCTTAGGCGGGTAGGAGCGTAGAGGCTTCGCCGCGTACGCATCGTGAAGCTTCAGTGGCTCATCAGCTGTGGTGGTCTGGGCTTAGCCCTTGTCCACCCTGGTATACTGGCCCTTCGGGGCTGAGGATAGGGTTTCTTTTTTCCCTCCCCTACCCTTGCTTTATCTGCTTGACTCGGCCCTCGTTGGTGGGCTTGCGCTTGTGCGCATTCTCCTCGTCCCTCAACGAGGACGGTAATTTCAACCTTTAGCAGCGGCATGATAGCACTCCTGAATTTAGATGTCAGTCATGCCCCGCGTAAAACCCCCCATCAAACAACAAAACACATAATAACAATCTGCAGCGGAAACTCAACTCATCACATTACTTATTCCAATGGTGTACACGCCGTTAACCACCCACGTGGCTAACAAGGCTAATAAATGCATTTGTATCGGTCTGCTGATGGACTAGATTCCCGAGCAACTACACGATACAATTCCTCATTCCATCTTCAACATTTATTATATAATACACTTCCCCTTTGTACGAGTATTTACAAACTATTGCCGATAACAACTTCGGTCTTACTACGCCTATCATACTCACGCCATTTAAATGGCTGCCATGTGTAACATCTGCCCCGTCCTACTCTCGAACGGGTTTCCAGACTCCTTGTACCTGAAATAGAAAAGGAGAGAAAGGGTGGCCCCAAGGGGCTCAGCACCTTTGCTGGTATGTAATCCCGCAGCCCACATGCTACCGGGCCACGCACAACTAATTGTCGTCTTAGCATGCAGTTGATTATATTAAATCATGCATACAACCATAGTCATAAACAAAACATTTCACCTCAACGGCTCACCTATACCAACACATCCACACCTAACCAACCATCCAATGATTCCTTAAACCCTATAGAGGGCTCTCCTCTAAATGGAGGCTACTTCCTTACGAACGGCATGTACCCATTAATCGGGTTATCCTCAAATCCTCTTGTCCCAAGCTGGGATTCATTCCATGATCCACACATTCCATATCCTACCAACATAACTCATTCCACACATAACAAAACATAACAAACCTTTCTTGCTTCGATGTACACATGACAACGTTGCATTCTTTTAAAACATCCAATATATATATATATACCAAGCATAGCAAGGGATTTTGCATAGCGTTATAATATTAATATCATCTCGAGAACGGTTTCACATTAAGATCCTTCCACCACAGTTAGTCCATAACATGAGCATAGAGATTGTTGCCAAACTCATACCAAGCTCGTTAATTACCTCATCACCATCCTGTTATTTGAACGGTTGACTTAAAACCAAGGTGTGTCGGATATAGTGATCCTAAGCACAACCAAACAAACACAGTATGCCCCTGTGGCCCGACGTGAGTCAGTAAACTAGCTTTGGATAAGCTAAGGGAAGGTTGAAACCAATTGGAATACCACCTAAACATACACAAGGGAGCCGAACTGGATATGATAACGACCCATCCATCCACACGCGTGGCCGGAACATTACCGGACTCCTCACCCCCCATTAGCCCATAGACTCTTATAAATAAGTAGTTAGAGATCCATTATGGAACCTACACAACCACACACCATACGGTATCATAACCGAGTTAAGCACACAAGGAGGTTCACACACTTGCATACAACAACAATGTCCAACTAACTCACACATAGCCGTGGTTAGCAAGTTCCCAAGGTTTGGGCCGTCAACTCCGAATACCGATCACTCATGTTCCTAGTTTTTAGTTAGCTAAGGTTAACACATATTTGAGGTTAAATGGTATCGGAGACCAAATTCGCCACATAGATGAATTACTATAACTCATTACATGTTTTTAATCTTACAAGGTGGCAAACACTTAGAAAATCATATTGGCATACAAGCCGGTGTAATCCGTTAGGACACAGGTTGCAAGAAAACCATACCTGTCACCGGGGTCCACTTTACCACGTCCACTTATGTTCTCGAGCAAATTCTCGCTCGAACAACTGTTAACATCACATGTGTTTTCATTAACATCGGTTGCTTGATTATTTAAGTCAATGCTTTAACTTTTCCCCGTTAACTTAGTTAATAAACTTAACATTTTTAACTGTTTTACTCTCACATTTTAATACAACTTTTAACCCACTTAGGTGTCATTAAAACTCCCCTAACATGTCCTTAACATCCTTATAACATCATTACCTACCAATCCCCATCATCACATACATTTCTTAACCTTAAACCAGGTTTTTGGTCCGACCGAACCCACCGTCCGACACACAGCTGGGTCGGTCCATTACAGAACCTTTGTACTTCCTTATAAACCATGCCCGTCCGACCCACGTCCGACCCACCATTCTGGGTCGGTCCATGTGCGAACATTTTCCCTCCTTTGTAACTTGACCGACCGACCCATGTCCGACCCACCCTTTTGGGTCGGACCATTACCGAACATTTCCTAACATCTAACAGAGGCTCGACCGACCAAAAACTGGGTCGGCCCCTGGGTCGGTCGCCTTAAACTTACCCAAACTTTGCCAAATTTCACCAAACTTCTCCTAAGGCCTCTTAATGTGTTCTAACATCATTTTGGCACTTCAAACCACACCCTTAAGATATTCTTAAGCACTCACAAAACTATTTTTTCTAATTCCTTAAACCTTTACTTATATCTCAACAAAATTCCTAACACTAGGAATGTTTTCTCCTTAAGATCTCTAGGTGGCATTTCACCTATAATGACCACAATACCAAGGTGTTTCCTCTCCACCTTATCATCACCTCTCAACTTCTTTTCTTACTAACTAAATCTCCTTTTCACAACTTCTTAAAACTCCTTACTCAAAACCTTACCTAAACATCATTTATTCTTTGAACACCAACCTTACCTAAACCTTAAACAAATTCTCCAAGACTTTAATACATTCACAAAAACACCCATTGAATTCCTAGAACTTCCAAGATAACACCTAACTCCTTATAGCACCTTAGAACACCTTAATGCATGTGTTCTTCCTTAGTGAAGCATGTGTCCATTCCTAACCATTCCTAGTTCACCAAAAACTCACTTACAACACTTAGAACTTCTCACACATTTTTCCTAAATTTGGCCATAGCTTCTCTAGCATATACCCACATCCAACACTTAGGTTTTACCTTAATTCATTCAAGAATACCTAAAATCCATCAACACCCTTTATACACAAACTTCACACATTAAGCACTACATCACAATATAGTGCATAACTTAAATTGTTGGCACTTAGGCCCTTAAATGCATGGCTCTTAGGCCCTTAAATTGCATAAACCTTAAACACTGAATTTCCCACATAATAATGCCTTTGACCTGCAAAATAACCCAACAATTCATATGCCTTAATAAACTCCTTGAGCGCATTTTTACTAGCTCATTCACCATTGGCTCCTAGATCATTTTAATAAGCAATATAGCTCATTTCTCCTAAGGCATTAAACCACACTGAGATAGTATGTTACCTCTTTCCTCACCAAATTTCTTTCTTGTTTCCTTGTAAAACCGGTAAGGCATTTGGTTCCTTGCCAACAACTAAACAATATACCAACATTGAAATGAGTAATAAGCTTTAAGCTTTATCTCATTGTAAACCCTAGTTACATATATTATCTTAAGGTATTAACATGATTGTTTTACCTTGGAATGGAAAGAGAGCTTGAATATATATCAGAGAGGACTCCTCCTAGCCCTTGGAAGATTCAAATGAAGCTAACAAGCAAGGGTAAAGATACCATGGTGAGGTTAATTTTCGGACAACACCAAACATGAAGGAAACTTGATTTTTCTTTGAGTTTCCTTACCTTGAAGCAAAGGAGAACAAGAATATGTAGAAATACAAGCTCAAGCTCCATCAATGGTGATTTCTCCATGGCACCAAAATTGAGCTCTTGAAGAAGATTTGAAAAGGTGGAAGTGTAGAGCTTGACCTAACTAAGACAAATATGGTCTTAGAATTTGATTGGAGCTTGGAGTTGGATTTGGCAAGGAAATGAAGATGGAGAAGAGAGGTTGGTTATAGAGAATCGTAAATGGAGGGGAGGGGAGGGAGGAGCTTGAGGAGCTTGAAGACGTGTGAAAGATGAAATGAGAAGGGAATGAAAGAATGAAGATGAAGTGAGTTCTACTTTTAGAAGATATTTATGTACTTAAGTAACTTTCTTTTTTACTTTCTTTTCCTCCTTCCTTTAATTTATTTTACATGGTGATGACTCACCTTACTAAAAACCGGCCCCCATAATATACTTAGGGGTAGTTTGGTCTTTTGTTGACTCATTTAATCACTTATAACATTATATGTTACAAACTAGTTATAAAAATCACTATTCACCAATAACAAGGCACATAGAAGTGAAATTTTGATTTCCCATTGATATAGCCACCCCAAATGTGATACTTATAGTACACATGTTAATTAAAGAGTAATGATGGACATTTAGCCATTCAAAACTCATTTACAAGACAATTTTTCAAAACGTGCTTTAAGACTCTTAAAGCACATTTTGTGTTATTTAATTGTTTTCAAGCTTGGTTTTCTTTAGTAAATGATTTAATATGTTCATTACATATAAATAAGGTATAGGTATGACCATTAGGTCTTACACACATTATCCCAAGCTTAGAGCACATTTTTTGCTCATATGACCTTAAGGTATTTATTTTGTTTTGTTTGGTTTCATTGTCTACCAAAGTTTCCTAAGGACTTAATTAGCCTTAAAAGTCATAATTAACATTATCATGTCTTGGTAGGCTCTTGGGGTCCTAACCAAGTTCACTCCAACCTTAGAGCATGTTTTTTGCTCAAAACCGTTTGTCTTAGTGTTTTATTGTGTTTACCATGGTTTAAATGATTCATTTATGTTTCTAAGGCACTTTTTAGCCTTTAAATACCATAGTTTAACATTTACACAACATACTAAGGTTTGGGGTATTTCACCCGCCAAAAAACAACTTACCAACTCACATTAACATTCACTCATGGTGTAAATTGATTCACAATAAGGTACTCTAATTACCTGCAAGGTAGTATACTCAGCTGGCCCCATCCCATAGCGGAGACGGGTGGCTAAGACCATTGTAGAACCGGTTCACCAACACCCGGTTCGAGTACCCAAGGTCTGGTAACAGGTGGATAAGGCGGTGAATGCGGTGTAGTAGTCATCAAACCGACATCTTATCCCCCTGCCTCAGACTATCCAGCTTGAGGCGCTTGGCCTCCTACAGGTGTACGGGTAGTACTTGGCTCGCAGCAGAGCCGTGTACTCCCTCCAACCAAATTCAGGATCAGCCATCCTGTCCTCTTCACCAATTTCCACCAACTCTGTGCCGTACCCTTCAAGTAGTAGCGCAAAGACGGACCTTAGCTTCAGCAGGTACTGCCAAGGTCTCGTAGGCGGTCTCCAGTTCGGAGATGTACGCCTCCAGCTTTCGAGGATCAGTCTCCCCATTAAATGATGGCGGTCTAAGATCAGCCAACGCCTTGACCCAATTGGTCTCTCGTGGCGGTGGTGGTGGTGGTGAACTCCGGGCTGTTGCCCTTGCTGTATAGCAGCAACCAGATCGGGTACCAACTAGGCTACGGCAGCTGCAACTGCTCCCAGCCATAGTCTGTTGTGCCGTAGTATCATCGCCCTGGTTACCCAAATCTCCAGTACCGCGCCCGCGGCCTCTCCCTCGTCGTCTACCTGCCATCTGAATTCATATGAACATTTCATTAGCATTATGCTTGCACACTTATCGGTCCAATGGTTATAGCATCTTCCGTCAACCAGGTAATTCCACACTTAGTTAGTAGTGTGTGAATTCATTTCCGAATCTGTTCACTTAGGTATCTGTAGCTAGGTTTCCTAACTCGGTATATCCCTAAGCTCGGTATTCTAGTCATCAGAGCGATACTTCCCTCTGATACCACTTTTTGTAACACCCCTACAACGCCCCTATCAACTACCGAAATCGCAGCGGAAATAACCAACCAAACATAACCAACGCTTTTGGTGTTACAACGCCGTTAACCACCCACGTGGTTAACTAGGCAGAAAATACAATGTATCGGTCTGATGATCAGACTCCCGAGCATAGAATCTAACTACCTTATATACATAACATAACCAACATACCGAGTATTTAATTTACAGCACACCTACAAACCATAATCATCCATCAATGTATAACAACGGTATCAAAATGTAACGCCTCGGGAGCACAGGCGCATCCCGGGCTCAACAACCAACATAGCCAAAAGTACGTCAACGACCTAGGACCTAGAGCCACTCTGCTTCTTCGATCCTCATCCTACAATAAAATATGGAGCCCCCGAGGGGGTCAGCAACCTTTGCTGGTATGGCTAACGCGCAGCCCATCGGCTACCGGGATACGCGCAACCAATTGTCATAATAACATGGCATTCATTTTAGAACATCCAACATATATATATATTTACCATAGCATAGCAAGGGAAATTGCATAGCATATAACAATACATATCACCATAAGATCGGTTCTCACAAGGAACCTTCCACCATAGTTAGTACACCATGTGAGCCTAGAGATTTTTACCAATCCCATGTTAAGCTCGTTACCATCCTCGTTACCGTCCGGTTATGTAGAATGGTTAACTTATACCAAAGGTGTGTCGGATATAGTAATCCCAAGCACACCGAAATAACATACGTATGCCCCTATGGCCCGACGTGAGTCAGTAACTAGCTTTGGATAAGCTAAGGGAAGGTAGAAACCAAATTGGAATACCACCTATACATACACCAAGAGAGCCGAACCGGATATGATATCGACCCCCATCCATCACACGCGTGGCCGGAACAACCGGACTCCTCACTCCCCCGATTAGCACTTGTTAGTGATCACACAATATTTGTTAAGTCACATACAAGCAAACATTTAGGTCTTGTTAGACAACCAAGGGAAAGGAGTCATATCCTTACAACATCATAATGTATAACAACTGTAAACTCTTTTCATGCCTTAATCTTATAAGGTCGTAACACACAGAAAAGCAAACAACACCCAAGCCGGTGTAAACCGGTAGGCAACAGACTGCAAGAAAACCATACCTTGGTCCTTGCCTCGTTTCGTTTCCACCTTGAGAGAATCCTATACACATTAGTAACGTCGGTTAATTATTTATTTAACTTCACACTTACTAAGTATTCAACATGATTGTATGACATGTTTTAATGTCTATCTTACCCTAGGTTACCTTCATTATACACCCTAGGGTTAACTACATAAGTCACATTCTTTTCTGTTTTTTTTTATACAAGTTTAGGTCCGACCGGACTCGCCGACCGGACTTGTCCATGTCCGGTCGATTCCAGAGAGTTCTCCCCTTCGGAAATTTAGCCCGACCGGACTTGCCAAGTCCGGTCCTATGTCCGGTCGATTCCAGTAACTCAATCCGTACACAAATTACAAGCCCGACCGACCTTGCAAGTCCGGTCCCAAGGTCGGTCCATTCCAGAAGCCAATTCTCGCAGGGTAAACTGGCCCGACCGAACTTGCAAGTCCGGTCGCAAGTCCGGTCTGCCCCAAATCTTTGTTTTCCTTTTTACATTCAACTCCAAACTTCACCCCATGTAACCTAGTACCCCCTAACCTCATTTGGGCACTTCAAACACAACTTAAGCCATCCTTAAACACTTATAAAACTCACTTTCTAATTCCTTAAGCCTTTATTTATATCTTCACAAAATTCTTAACACTTACAATGTTTTCTCCTAGTTTTCAAGTGGTGTTTCATACCTAAGATAACTACTATCCCAAAAGCTTTCTCTTATTTTAACATCATCTCCCAAGCATCATCTCTCACACTAATTCCTTATATCCTTCTTGAAACTCTTTTCCTAGTGTACACTTCTCCTTATTTTACCAAAGTTGCCTAGGTATTTTCCTAAGTCCCAAAGTGACTTTGGTACTTACTGAATCTCAAGATCATGCCTAAGTCCTTATTACACTCTAGAGTACTTCCTAGTTCATCAAAATTCCTTTAAAACATCATGAACTCCTTATTCATTTCCTACATTTTCTAACTCACCAAACCTTATGTAAACACCTAGAACTTCTTACTTCTTACCTAAATTTTGACATGGATTCCCCTAGAACATTACTAAGCCTAAACACTTTGCTTTCTCCATTAAACACACAAGAACATCTAGAATCACCAAGAACACTCTCATACACAACTTCACCAAATTTACACTACATTACAATATAGTGCATAATTTAAATTGCATGGCACTTAGGCCCTTAAAATGCATGGCTCTTAGGCCCTTAAGGTGCTTAAATCATAAACACTGAATTTCCACAATATATATGCCTTTAACCTGCAAATACACTCAACACACATATGCCCTTTACTAGTCTCTTGAGAACACTTTACTAAGTCATTCACCATTTGCTCTTTAGGTAGTTTTAATAAGCATTTATAAGCTCATTTCTCCTAAGGCATTAAACAACATTAAGTTAGTAG
Organism: Limonium bicolor; assembly: GCA_023374045.1. Classification (NCBI taxonomy): domain Eukaryota; kingdom Viridiplantae; phylum Streptophyta; class Magnoliopsida; order Caryophyllales; family Plumbaginaceae; genus Limonium; species Limonium bicolor. The sequence goes on from CM041778.1 coordinate 143,537,783, forward strand.
ATTTACCTCTTTTTCCAAAACACTTCCTTCTTGATTCCTTACAAAACCGTATGGTATTTTATTCCTTGTCAAGTTCTAGACAATATACAAACACCATAATGAGTATTCAAGCTTTGAGCTTCATCTCATTGTAAACCCTAATTTACATTGTTTCAAAAACATTAATGTAGTTGTTTTACCTTGATCTTTGAAGGGAGTTTGAATATATAACAAGAGAGGACTCCACCTAGTCCATGAAGAGTTGAAATGAAGCTAGAAAAAGTCACACAAAGAGCTATATCAATGTGTATTTTCGGTCAAGGTAATAACATGGAGGAAACATGATTTTTCTTTGAGATTCCTTACCTAGAAGCAAAGGAGATCAACAATATGTCAAAATGCAAGCTCAAGCTCCTTCCATGGTGAAACACCTTGGCACCGAAATGGGGCTCTTGGAGTTTTAGAGTTTAGGAAGATAGGAATGAAGAGCTTGATGAGAGGAAGAGATTGGTGGTGTTTGTTTTTGATTTGAAACAAGTGAGCAAGATTTTACAAGAGGTCAAAGTGGGAGTTCTAATGGTGGTAGTGGTATTACCGAGAGAGAGCAAAGAAGAGAGGTAGAAGATGGTGTTTGGAAACCGTGGGAATGAAGGAAAGAAATGAGAATGAGATAGGATTTGCTTTTAAGAAGATATTTATGCTTATAAAGTAAAAAGTAAGTTTACTTAGTTTGCTTTACTTACTTATTACATTAACTAGAGAGTGGTGAGTCACCACACTTATAAAAACCGGCCCCCTTTATTAGTATGAGGGTATTTTAGTCTTTGTTTGTCAATTTAATTACTTAATACAACATATGTTAAAACTAGCTTATAAAAATCACTATTCACCTAAACAAGGCACTTAGAAGTGAAATTTTTGATTTCCCATTAATATAGCCACCCAAATGTGATACTATATAGTACACATATATATATTAAGAGTAATGATGGACATTTAGCCATTCAAAATCATTTACAAGACAATTTTTCAAAAATGTGCTTTAAGACTTCTTAAAGCACATTTTGTGTTTTAACTTGTTTTCAAGCTTGGTTTTCTTTGGTAATTGATTTAATATGTTCATTAATACATATATAAAGTCTTGGTAAGTTCATTAGGTCTTACCCAAGCCTATTCCAAGCTTAGAGAGCACATTTTAGCTCTTATTGACTTTAAAGCACATTTTGTGTTGCTTTTGTTTAAATTTGTTTACTAGTGTTTTTAAGGCTCTTTTTAGTCTTAATAAATCATGTTTTAATGTTTAACCAACATACCAAGGTTTGGGGTATATTTCATAGGAATTTATAATATTCCAACACTTAGTATTTTATAAGCGTTACCCTTTTACATAGGTTCCTTCGTTTTTTGTATATTTAATTCAACCGTTCGTTTCGAGTGCGTGCATAGGTACGTGTTATAACCTATAGTTGCATGCATGGTATATTTTATAACCTATGGTTGCATGCAACCATGCAACGTTAATTTACATTGCATGGTATATTACTATTCTTTAATATACCTTATATTATACAACTCATCATTTATGTAACAAGTTGTATTTATTTAAAACCTTATGACTTTATAGTATATAATTATACTAATAGGTTAACATTTATCATTTACTATTATATGGTTTGTAAACCTTAATATATATGCATATTTATTTGCGTCGGTTTATACATATATGTATACACATTGATTTTTAATGAAATTTGAAACTTTATATATTACATATTATTCCTCATTCAAAGTTTGTTTAATCATCCAAAAATCATATGATAACCATAGTATTTTATGTCATTGTATACTATAGTTTATATCTACATTTACAATGTATATGCATGCGCTACAGCATGTAAATTTTATAAACTATACTTTGACCTCATAATATTATAAAGTGTTACACTTATATCATGATATCATATAGTGTGATATTTTATATGTCAATAAACTTTATAACATATAGTTTTGGTAACTATTAATATTAGCAAAAATAACATATATATATGATACACTTATACTTCTTTATTCATATAGTTCCCATTAATTATGACATAGCCTCATAACATACCATGTTATAAAAATCTTATTTTATAACATCAAAATTTTAAAACAAGATATAACCTATAGTTTTATAATATTTCTTTATAATTGCCGAAAAGGCATATAGATTATATTTCATTTCCTGTTAAATCCCACACTTTCTAATTATTACAATTTCACCACTTATTTTATAACATACCATATTCATCATATACTATAACATTTAAACCTTATAGTATGTATATTATATAGTTTCAAAAATTCTGAAAGTAATGAACAGACCTTAGCTAGGGTCTGTTGGGTTTTCATTTTCAACTTTGTATATTTATACTTTTACTATAAATATTATGTATTTTCACATAACATATATTATATCATCCAAACATTTATAATAATTATTACATATGGTTTTATATGTTATCATTTCCAATATTACGAACTGACCCTTGGTCTGTTTGGTTTATTTTTTCCATCAACAATATTTTCTTTATTTACACAATGGCCACATATATTATCATAGGTTATATATAGGTTATATTATATGGTTTTAATATTTATTATTCATATAACCTATAGTTTTATATTATTTTACTTTAAATAGACCCCTTGTGCTTTTTAAATTCTTTTTCCACCCAAATCTTTTTCCTTATTTACATTTGACCCCATTTTATATTGTATACTGTCTATATGTCACAAAACTATATATTATACACTTTTATGAACAAACCATTTAAATAACTTCAAAAATTCCCAAGCTTTATACTTATGATATAAAACTATATTATCCAATATATACACTAACTTTCGGTAATTACATACTATACCCCAAAAGTTTTATAAATTTAACATTTAACCTATAATGTTACCATTAGTTCATATTTTAATTATTTATGACATTAAATTTGGTAAAAACCTCCTAACATGGTCTATATTGACCTATTGACTTTCAGTTTGACTAGAAGTTTGTTTATTTACGGTTTGACCCATATTTTTTCAGAAATTTCATTTTTGCTACAGATCTTTATTAATTTTATATAATTCTAAAATAAGGTTTTAGTACCCAATTTTGGCTATAACCTATGGTTAGCCCCAAAAATTATTTTAATTACAGAAAAACCCCATAAAACTTTTGGTAATGTTAATGACCACCCTATAATATATTGGACTTAGTATACATTAATTAAATGGCCTAAAAATGTGTCGGCTTATTACAATAATTATCATAGAATAAAATTACACATAAATATCTCAAATGACATAACTAAGTTACAACCTTTACTATACTTGCCCATATATTTTTATAAATTATGTTTTTAGCCCTTAAATATTTCCTTGACCTTATAGGTCATTTAAACCACTATATTAACTAACACCAAAAAGTTATAACGCATCTTAATACATAACCAAGCTATTTAATACCACCATACCCCACGGCCAGCATTTATATGTACAAAAATTTTATAAAAAAACTATATTATTGCATTAAGTAAGATTTCCTCACCTAGCTTTGATTCTGAAGCCACCAAAGCTCTCCAAACACTTCTTAACCCTGACGGCCTTATTTTAAATACAAGATTAAGTTAGGTTTGATACATTAATCATTTAGCTTAGTAAATACACATCATTAAGAGTAAAAATAATCAGTTTCCAACCTTTATGTTGGACTTTTTTTCCTTCAGTTTGTGCAGGAAGTTTCCAAGGGATTTTTGGCAACATTTCATGCCGTAACAAGAGCATATGTAAGCCATGTGAAGCAAGGTCATTAAGAGTTGATTTAACTAGGAAAAGGCATGACATTTACCTTGTCAAGGAGCTACTTTCAGTGGCTATTCTCGCCTGGTTTTAGTAGGAAAAAACAAGGTGTTAAACCACTTTTATTCCAGCATAAATAACCGGTTGAACAAGGAAGTAAAGGGGTAGATTTTCCTTACCGGAAAATGGTAAAGCAAGGGTGTTTTGCTTGGATCTTGTTACCACATGAGCTTGAATGTTCTTCTCTGATTTTTCATGTAGAGAACCAAAGATTAAGCTAGGAAAAACTGGAAGTATATTATCAGAAAGGAGAAGAAGAAATACTAGGTGAATTAAAACTTGGTTTTTACCTTAAAAAATGTTAAACTTGTTTCCCTTTCTTCCCTTAACTCCAGCTGAGAATCTCCTCTTCTTAACCCTGAACTCAGACTTGGTTGCTGGATGAAAATGAAGATGTGTGACCTCATTGAAGAGAGGAAGAAGAGAGGAAATGAATGAGTATAAGCTTGCCATGTGAGCTTACCTAGTGCATGAGATCTTGGCCATGGAAGCTGAGTGGTAGCTCTCAGTTTTGGAAACAACAAAGGGGGGTTTGGAGCTGCTACTGGAATGAAGAAGAAGAAAGGTGATGGAAAGAAAGTAAAGAAAAACGGCTAAATAAGGAAGATTAGATCTTTAGTGGTCAATGGTCAAGTCCTTATATTTTGGAGGTTTCCCTACTGATGATGAAAGCTCTAAGAGCTGGCGGGAGTAGATAAGGAAGGATGGAAAGCTATGTTATTAATCAATGTCATAAAAGTACTTATCATTATTTAAATAAAGTAATTTTGGTGAGTCATCTTTAATTGCCTTGAGAGGCCGGCCATGTACTTAGGGAGAGGCCGTAAATTGGCAGAAATAATGGTCAAGGTCATGGGGAGGAATGATGACCACTGACTAGATTAAGAGATTTAAGTGTTATTTTGCACTATTTGGTTACTATTCACAAAACAATGCACATATTTCTGATTTTTTTAAAAAAAACATTGAATTAGGCATTATATTGTGGTACATTATGTCACATTAGTATATTTAAGGGTATTCAAGACCCTAAATCAAACAAAACTTATTTTTGGGACAATCTCACAAATATGAGCTTTAAGGAAGCTTAGAGCACATTTTGTGTTCTAATGAGTTTCTAAGATTGGTTCCCTTGGAAACGGTTTTATGTGTTCATTTACGAGTTATAAGGCTTAGGACAAAAATTTAGGTCCTAGAGAGTTCATTTGGGTTTTATTTTCACCCTAAAAAGTCAAAGGGTGTGATTCTTGCTTTCTGACGAACATTGTTTGTTTAAGTTGTTTTTATGGCATGTATAGGCCTTAATTTAATTGATTATATGTTTAATTAAGTAGGGGTATTTCAGTCTACCCCCCTTAAAAGAGACTTCGTCCCGAAGTCGTCTTTCTTGAATAGTTTATAATAACTACCCATATAACCTATAATGCACATCTATGTGATGTGACATTCATGCATATTGTGTTGTGCTTATATCGCACATAGCCCTCAATTGGGGCGTTATTTCAAGTATGACATCATTTGATATCAGTTCTACAAGCCCTTATAACCTCCCCAAGGTGTCCACATCATTCAACATTCCACATTCTTGTCTCTATGATTCAATCAGTATCTAAACGATACTATGTTCGATATCTAAACGGTACCACATGAACTGAATTCATAGGAGAATACACACATATATATAAATAATCAAACAAATCCATACATACATACACAACTGAGTATCTCATACGATACTTACATACATGTACACAAACATAACATGTGTGCAATTCGCATACAAACAACCAAACAAACACGTATGCCCCACATACAAAACAACAAAACTAGTGCACAAAGTGCACAACCAAGAGGCACTAACCCCCTTAAAAATGGTTACGCCCCCGTAACCCACAAGTATTCACAAACGCCACTGGAAAAACCGCTGGATACTTGGGTCTCATCGAATCCTCCAACTCCAAGTGGCCTCTTTGACCTCGTGGTTCGACCATAGGACTTTGACCATACGGATGATCTTGTTCCTGGTTTCCCGCATCTTCGTATCAAGCTCAAAATGCTATTGCTGCAAAACGTGCGACGGGGGAGGGATGTATTTCTTCAGCTGAGAAACATGGAATACATCATGCACTCTCCCGAGCTCAGCAGGTAAGTGTAGCCTGTAAGGTAACGGGCCCACTCACTCCGTAATACGATACGGACCAACATACTTCGGGCTTCAATTTGCCCTTCTGCCCAAAATGAAAGATGCCTTCATGGTGACACTCTGAGGAAGACTCGGTCGTCGACTGCGAACTCGAGATCTCTCCGTCAGACGTCTGCATATGACTTCTGTCTATCCTAGGTAGCCTTCATGTTTCTGGGGGTACTCGGGTCCAAGGAATGTGTTCTCGCTAGCCTCATCCCAACAGAAAGGTGTCCTACATGGTCTACCATACTACGCCTGAAATGGTGGCATCTGAATCGACGCGTGATAGCTGTTGTTGTACGTAAACTCAATCAGGTGTAACCGATCAATCCAGCTCTGCTGGAAATCTAGGACGCATGCTCGGAGCATGTCCTCTAACGTCTGAATGGTTCTCTCACTCTAACCATTCGTCTACGGGTGAAAGGCGGTACTTAGCTTCAGCTTCGTACCCAATGCCTCCTGAACATGCCCCCAAAACCGTGATAGGAATCGAGGGTCTATATCTGACACAATCGTCTTCGACACGCCATGGTGTATGATGATCTCTCACTGGAAAAGATCCGTTAGCTTGGGAACTTCCAGGTGTCCTTGATATGAATGAACTTAGCCACTTTCGTCAATTGGTCGACAATCACCCATATAGTGTTTGCACCTCCTTAGTCGGTGGAAGGCCGACAACAAAGTCCATGGATAGATCCTCGAACTTCCAGTACAGAAGGGCATAGGTGCACCAAACCTCCTGGTCTTCTGTGCTTAAACTTGGACTCTAGACAAGTGAAGCAGCGGGTGACAAAACTATGCTAGATCTTCTTCATGCCACTCCACCAAAAGTGAGTCTTCAGGTCTTTGTACATCTTCGACGATCCCGGGTGGATGGACAAGGAAGAGCAATGAGCTTCACTAAGTATCTTCTCTTTCAACTCTGGGCTGGACCCTAGGATGCACAATCTGCCATTCAATCTGATCAGTCCATCATCGCTGAGTCTAAAATCATACTTCTGCCCCTCAAATGTGCCGTCAACTAACTGCTGCCTGATGGTCTGTATGTACTGGTCACTCTCCTGGGCACAGCATACTTCTTCGACTAGGACTGTTGTTGACATGGCATGTAAGGAGTGAGCTCCCCGGCTCATGGCATCGACTACTATGTTCTCCTTCCCCTCCTTGTACTTGAGGTCGATGTCGTAGTCCTTCAAGAACTCGACCCATTGCCTCTGCCTCATGTTCAGATCTTTCTGCGTGATGAATAGATACGAAGGTTCTTGTGATCAGAATATATCGTCACTATACACCATACAAGTAATTTCTCAATATCTTCAAAGCAAAATAACTGCTGCCAGTTCCAGATCATGTGTCGGGTAGTTCTCCTCATGTTTGTTCAGATGTCAGGAGGTGTAAGCCACGACCTTCCCATGCTGCATGAGTACACACCCTAGCCCTGTACCTGAGGCATCACAGTACACTTTGAACCCGTCGGTCCCTTCAGGAATGGTGAGTACGGGAGCCGACGTCAAAAGGTCCTTCATTGTCTGAAAGGAACGCTCGCAATCGGCAATCCACACAAAATGAGTGTCCTTCTTCAACAAGTTCGTCATTGGCTTGGCTACTTTGGAGAAGTCCTTTACAAATCGCCTGTTAGTAACCTGCTAACCCCAAGAAAATTGCGGATATCGGTCATTGTCTTCGGTCTTGGCCAGCTTTTGACTGCCTCAATCTTCACAGGGTGAACGGATATCCCACTGGCTTGAAATGATATGCCCTAAGAATGCCACGCTATCTAGCCAAAACTCACACTTCGAGAGCATGGCGTATAGCTGGTTCTCTCTCATAATCTATAGAACTCGTTTGAGGTATGCATCGTAGTCCTCCTTAGTCAGAGAGTAGACTAGGATGTCGTCGATGAATACCATAACTGATGAGTCGAGCTGCTCTCTGAACAGACAGTCATGAGGTCCATAAATACAGCAGGTGCGTTTGACAATCCAAATGGCATCACGGTAAACTTGTAATGACCGTAGCGTGTCCGGAATGTCGTCTTCTCTATATCTCTCTCTGCAATACGTATCTGATGGTAGCCTGATCTCAAGTTATCTCGATCTGATAATATGCACCCTGAGCTGATCAAACAGGTCATCGATGCATGAAAGAAGGTATTTGTTCTTGACTCACACGACATTTAATTCTATAGTCGATGCAGAGTCGCATGCTCCCATCTTTCTTCTTGACAAACAATACCGGTGCTCCCCATGGAGATACGCTCGGTCTGATAAAACCCATGTCTTGTAGATCTTCTAACTGAACTTCAACTCTCTCATTTCGGCTGGCGCCATCCGGTAGGGTGCCTTGGCAATAGGCCCCGTTCCTGGCATAAGATCAATAGCAAACTCCACTTCTCGCACTGGTGGCATGCCTGGTAACTTCTCAAGAAACAGATCAGGGAATTTGGATGCCACTGGTATATCCAAGTCCATCTACTCCTCTTGCGTTGTGTCGTGGACATAACATATGTAAGCAGTGTGGCCCTTTCCTCACCTCCTTCATTAAGGTCAAAGCAGATACAATTTTGATGATGGGTTCCTTCGGCACACTGCGGTAGGAAATAGCCTTGCCCCCCAGGCTTTTAAGTAACAGTCGGTGCTCGGCACAATGTAACCGGCCTTTATGTCTCTGCAGCCAATCCATACCGATGAAGAGTGTCGAAACCCCAACTGTAACACCCCTCTCCTTAAACACGTAATAATCTTCTCTCGTAGCAATAAATAAAACGTCTTACAGCGGAAGAATTAATAACAATAACAATAACTTACTTGGGTGTCACCGCCATTACTTGCCCATGCGAATAACGAAGCAAACTATATCCAACAACCAAAACATAACAAAACTGCTAACCGCCGTGATAACGAGAAAACTCCTATACATCATACTAAGTCCATAAACCATAAACATCGATAAGTGAGGTGTATCCAATCTGAATATACATTTTCTTGCCATAATACAACTCCATGTGCGGTAATTAATATAAACTCTAATTACCCTGTTCCCGCACTTCGGCTCCGGCGATAATCAACAACCTGCATCAGTGTAGTATCAGCGATAGACGCTGAGTATGCGGGCCTGGACCCTATTGGTCACTTAGTCATTTTAACCATCTTATTATTAGATTGGTTTCATGCTTTACCATTTTACAGTGATAAACAACACTGTAATATACATGTATAATATACATAATCCTCCATCCAAACATTCATAAACACTTAACCATCCATCATTCAAACAGTCATAAAATATCACCACAACATTTGTATCGAACGTATCGAATAATAACAGTATAATGTACAATGTACAATCGCCGTAGCGTAAAGTTTCTATAGTTAATTTACCTTGGGCTTAAGGCCCCATCCAAACCATGTTTAATTAATACGAGTGGGCGTCATATTAGGACAACCGGATAACCTCACCATGGACGTAGTCCTCCCGTACACACAAAGGTGCTCATTTCGCCAGAGGTCCAGAGGCCCCTGACAATTCTCTTAGCCTCGTAAGGCGTCCATATAAAGGCCGTAGCCACTGACCCACGATCCAAATAGGGCTCGTTGGGTATAAAACTGGAGCGGAACCCGATCGGGAAACCCTCAGTGATCACAAATGCGCAACCAGATAGTTCGTTAAACTACACTTGATTCCTTACCTCAACTCACACCATCTCTATCTCATAATGTCTAAGATATGCTCTTAGTCTTATGGAGAATAATTTTTAGTTAGCTGCCCAATGGGTCTCACGCATACTGAAATACCCCAAACTTAGATATGGTGTTTAAGTGATAAACTAAGATATAAGGAGGCTAAATATGCCTTAGAAACATTAAGGAACATTTTTAATCAAGAAAAGCATAAGGAAACATCAAAAGAGCAGTTTAGCAAAAACGTGCTCTAAGCTTGGAGAGACTTGGGTGAGCACCCAAATATCATTCTAAGACCTTTAGTAATATCCTAATGGTCATTTTAAGTCAAGTTCCAAAGAAAACCAAGCTCAAAACAAGTTAAACATAAAATTGTGCTTTAAGGACTCTTAAAGCACATTTTTGAAAAATTGTCTTAGAGAAGGGGTTTTAAGTGGCTAAATGCCCATGATTACTCCTTAATTAACTTGTGTACTAATTAGTATCACATTAGGATGTCTAAATCAATGGGAAATCAAAAATTTCACAAATATGTGCACTAATTTGTGAATAGTAACCAAATAGTGCCTAGTTTAGTCTTTAATCAATAAGTCTAATTAATTGGTCAAACAAGACCATGACCAGCCTAATTAATGAGGGGCCAGGTTTTTAAGGTGTGAGTCACCAAGAGTAGCCAATTAATGTTAGAAGAAAAAGAGAAAAGTAAGTTGTTACTATTTACTTTTAAGGAATCAAATATCTTATATGCCATCTCTCTCCTCCTTACTTCATTCTTCATCTTCTCCATCGATTCCTCTTGCCCTTTCTTCTCTCTCATGTAAGAAGCAACCTCCATGCTAGCTCCATCTTCTTTTGCCCACATCTTGCTCATTTAAGCTCCAAAATCAAAACAAAACCATATTCTTCTTATTAGTTAGCTCAAGCTCCTCTTCCTATCTTTTCAAAACTTCAAGAGCTCCATTTTGGTGGCCAAGTCAAATCACCATTAGAGGAGGAAACTCAAGCTTGGAGACTCCATTAGCTTCTCCATTCTCTTAAGGTAAAGAATATGTAAGAAGAAAATCTAGGTTTCCATCATTTCTTCCCTTGTCCGAAAATTAGTACTCATGGGACTCCATGTTTATGCCTTGTTCTAGCTTGTCTTGTACTCTCCAAGGGATAAAGGAGGTCCTACTTTACTCATATCCAAGCTTGTCTTGAGAAACCAAGGTAAAACAATCAATTTAATACCTTAAAGCACATTTTAACCTAGGGTTTGTTCCTTAAGGTTAATGTATTATCTAGCACTCATTGGAGTCATTGAATATTGGTTAGAACATTGGCAAGGAGAACTTGGTTGGTGACCGAGATTGTTCAAGGAAAAAGTCTAAGGAGGAAAGTTTGGGGAGCTTGAAAAAGGATCAAGGTAGTCTTACCTTAAGTGTTTAATGCATTAAGGGATGGGATTTAGGTATATGATTATTGTAGCTTAGGGTTTACATTAGAAAAAGAACTATAAAAACCTAGGAGAAACAATGACTATACTGTGAACTTGTGACTAAGGAGCAAATGAGAAAAAGAGATAGTTAAACAATGTTGAGATGAATTATAAGAAGCATTTATTTCAATGGGAGCTTTGTGTGTATTCGCAGGTTTGAGGCAAATATATGTGGAAATTCAGTGGTTAAGATTATGTCATTTAAGGGCCTAGGTGCCAAGCATTTTAAGTTTATACACTATTGATGATGTGTGGTGTAGTGTTGTTGTTGTAAATTGTGTGTTAAGATGTTGAAATGAGAATTTGAGTGATCTTGGTTGTTTTGATGGTGAGAACCAAGTGTTTGGGGGTGTAACAATATACTAGAGAACCCATGGCAAAATTTAGTGAAGAACCTAAGGGTTTAAGATGTCCTAAGGAGATTTCATGACTAAGATAATACTAGGAAGTTTAGAGGTTGTCTTGAGGAAAAAGAGTGAGTTAAGGTGTTCTTGTGGAGTTAGAATGACTTAGGCATTATCATGAAGAATCTTGGAGTCAAAAGAATGTAGTATGTACCAAAGACAATTTGAAAATGTGTTTAGCAAATATGCAATCTTTTAGGAGAAGAGTAAAGTAATGTGTTTTAAAGGTGAAGAGACTTCATGTAGTTACATAAAGGAACCTTGATGTTGAAAGATGCTTGGGAGATGATGTTATGGTGGGTGGTGAGGAAGCATTTGGCATAGTGGTTATATTAGGTATGAACCACCACTTGGAAACCTAGTGAAAAACATTTACAAGTGTTGGTATGATTACAAGGAAAATACATAATGACTAAGGTGGATGGGTGAGTGATTTAGTGTGTTTCGTGGAAGGCTTAAGGTGTGTTTGAGGTGCCCAAATGAGGTTAGAACATACTAGGATATATGAGGTGAAGTTTGGAGTTAAATGTGAATTTCGAGACAAGGTTCTGGAGCCGACCGACCTTAGGGACCGGACCTGCAAGGTCGGTCGAGCTCAGTTTACACTACCGGAAAGAGTTTCTTGAACCGACCGAACTTGGGGACCGGACTTACAAGTTCGGTCGGGCTTGTATTTTGTGTACGAATTAAGTCTCTGAATGGGCCGACCTTGGGACCGGACTTACAAGGTCGGTCATGCCTAGAATTTGTACTGGAATTGGTCTCTGGAATCGACTAAACTTGGGACCGGACTTGGCAAGTTCGGTCGGGCTTAAATTTCCCACGGGGAAAAACTCTCGGGAATGGACCGACCTTGGGACCGGACTTGCAAGGTCGGTCGGGGTAGAATTTTCAAACGGTAATGCGTCCTGGAATGGACCGACCTTGGGTAAGGTCGGTCGGTAAGATCGGTCGAGCCTAAAACACAAAAAAAAAAAAAATTTTAAATTCTAAGGATGTTAACTGGTAATAAGGTATGCCATTGTGTTATACCCAAATTTCAACCCCCCGGAAGAGAGTCTCTACTAATAGGCTAGTAGCGAGGGTTCCCAATTCGATCGGCACATTTCAGAGTACTAGGGACAGCTTAGTCATCTCCAGGGGCATTTTCGTAATTTTTCAAGGCTCCTAAGCCTCCTATAGGCTTTCTCTCTCCTCCAAATAAGGGTCAAATCAATTCAAAATGCTTTGAAATTTTAACTCATGATAGAGGATGACATCTGAAGCATAATGGCGTTGGAATTTTGATTTTTCGAATTTCCAATAATTTTCTAGCAATTTCTGATTGAATCTGACGAGAAATTGAATTTAAAATATTCCAATATCCAAAAAATTCGATTCCACTTTAGAAAATTCAGAAATATCATCCTTTACCCATGTGTAAAATTTCATAATCAAATTCCTTTTGGAAGCCCTTGAGCTAAAACGTCGGTAAATCTCGGTTTTTACCGGATTTTTCTATCTTTAAGGAAGCCTATATAAGGAACCTTATCCCATGATCAAAGGAGAACCTGAAGAACCCTAGACTCTCAAAGAAGGCAGCCGTCTCTCTCTCTCCACGTTTTGAACTCCGGAGCCACAGTCAAACACCAAATCTCACCAAAATCACACAAACACACAAAAACGTTTTCAACTCCCACAACATCATCCATCATCGAACCCTCACCAAAACAGCACCAAAATGTGAAGAACATCAAGAACAGCAAGGAGTCAGAAGCTCGGTTCGAAGCTCCTCCGGATCCGCCATCAACGAGGCCTCCGAAGAATCCCGACGTGAAGAAGCACACCACGAATCTGAAGGTAAAACAGGTTGCAATTCTACTTTTCTAACTCGCAACGACCTTATTAACTCTCTGTCAAATTTGGGTTCAAACTAACCTTTTTACGCTTCTGTATTGCTAATTACTTTTGTTTCTGCCTTGTTACTTGTTCGTCAAGTTTCATACATAATTCGACTTCAAACTGCAATCTTTCAATTACTAACGAGTTGTACGTCTTTCAGGCTACACACCCATAAAATTTGAGCCAAAAACACCTTCGGGAACAGCCTCAACGCCGCCGTCCGAGGGCGATCCGCACCCACGGACGTCATGTCCGGGGTCCCGGACTCCCTGTCTGTAGCCCGGACGCCCACGGACGGCGGCGGGATTTTTAAAAAATTCAAAATTTAGGTTTTCTAATAATGTCCGGGCCCACGGACAGCCTGTCCGTGGCCCGGACTTCGCAATTTTCTGTTTTCCTTAAATTTCGACTCTTCTGTATAATTAGGTTACCGGGGTCCGTGGTCTCGGACATGGGGTCCGTGGCTACGGACGTAAGCAAAATTCGACCTAATTCTGCCTCCGAAACCCTAGTTTAGATAGCTTTTAATTTCACTTTAATTTTCTGTCAAAAAATGCTAAAAAACACAAAAAAAAAACACAAGCTCGCGCACTTAGGTTAAAACGACTCGTGATAAGCTGTAATTAAACTAAGTAGAGGAAAAACGACTTCTAGGGGTAATGAAAGTAATTTAAACCCTAATTAAGTCGAATATCAAGCCCCTGAACCCGAACTCTCCTTTCCTAATTTGATCTAGGTTAAAATTAGGTGGCGACTCATAATAGGTTCCAGTGAGCTAGCCTAGGTTTTAATAATTTTGTTTATGACATAGTTATTAATCTTAGGTTATAAGTGGACCTAAAACCCGATTAGATCCTAATCAACTTAATCCACACAGGATAGGGTTTAAAATCGAGGCTCACAGACTGGCGACTCTGCTGGGGATAAATTCTTAATTTTAACTTGTTTAATTTTAAGAAAGAGGGCTTAACTCGAAAAATTGTTTATTTATGGCTTTATTACTTTGTTTGTTTACTTTCGTGCGCACTTTAAATTTTTGCACCCTTGCATCATATGAGAGCGAGGGTCCACACAAACCAGTTCCACCCCGGGACCCATCTAGGGTCCCCTGTCAAGGGACTCACACCTTTTAGGTGATGTGAATAAGCGGGGGAAAGAGGAGGATGTCGTCTAACCACATCCCCTTAATACCTGGGCCTTAGCCCCAAGCGTTTTCCTAGCAGTATCCTTACCCAGTCCATTGTTTGGTCAGTCAAAGACCCGGCCGTAGACGCACACCTTCAGGTGATGTGAAAAAAGTGGGGAAGCCCAAAGAGAATGGCGTGCAAGCCATATTCCTTTGTGGTGACCTGGGCCCAAGCCCCAAGCACCTCTCCGGATCGATCCATACCCAAATTGATTTAACCGTCAAGTGAGGACATGTTGAATTTGTGTGGGCCCTGTTTGCCTGTATGATCGGCCCACTACCCAGTCTAGAGATTGATAGGAACTTTTCCTACATCAACTCAGCCCAACCCAATATCGCGGCTTTATTGTTTGTGGCCCAAAGGCCCTGCTTGATTTGAATGTGCGAGTTATTTGTTCGGGCTCGGCCCAAAAGTTTAGGTTTAGGTGATTTGTCTTTCAGCCCAATTTTAATTATCAATTTAGTTCTAGGCCCATGAAAAACAAATCCACCTAAAGCAGTTCATGAAGATCCATCAGGCCTTTCCATTTCAAGGTTCATTCTAGTCTAGGAAACTTTTCACTTGGGCTTTGACCCAAGATCCTAGAAACAAGTATCATCTTTTAGGCCCAATCAGAATTACTTGGCCCAAATTCCAATTCACGTCAAGAACATGGTTTAGAAATCATTTTGACCCATATGCTTTACCTCTAGCCCAAACACATTTGGCCCAAGCGCCCAATTCTCAAAATATTCTGGCCCAAGAGCCACATTCTTCAAACATTTCTAGGCACCTCTTCCAACTCATTTCGGGCCTCAGTGCTTACCCACAATCTTCAAAACATTCCAGCTCATGTGCTTTTCTTGCAGCCCAAACAAGTTTTAACCTACAACTTCTTCACGGTCCAGAATTTTAGCTCAATCCATTTCTGTTTTCCAACAGATAAGCCCGAATCCCAAGTATGGCAGAGGGAGGAAACCCAGTCAGCATGGAGGCCCAGTTTGCAGCCTTAGAGCAGAGGTACAGAGCCGCCTTTGATGCCATGGAGGCTAAGTATGTCACCATCATCGAAGAGCTGAAAAGCAAAATCAATTCCCTTGAGGTTGGTCATCAGGAAAACATTTCAGGAAAGATTGCTGACTCTGGGAACGAGCATGACCACATCGAAGTTAACTCCATTGGGGCCCAGGGTGCGCAAGGATTCGTAGGAGAAGCCTCCCCAGATCACCAGCTAACTGCAGAACTCAAGAAGGCTCTCAAAAGGATCGAGCGCATGGAAAAGGCTAGCAAGCCGGCTGGTTTTGATTACTCCTCTATGGCATCGTACCCCGAGGTTGATCTCCCCCAAAGTTGAAGTTGCCCACACTTGCTCTATACAAGGGTTCCTCAGACCGCAGGTCCATCTGGCGATGTTCGATAGGGAGATGTCCATCCTCAGGTTGAATGACATGCAAAAGGCCAAGGTCTTTGCCCGTTACCTCGATGAACACCTCAACGTTGGTATTTGACTCAGAGGATGAACACCAAACCTATGAGGAGGTTTGTGAGGCTTTCTTGCACCATTTCGAGTATGCTAAGAATCTCGAAGTCACCAGGTCCGACCTTGCCATTACTCGGCAGAGAGACAGTGAATCAATGTCCGACTTCATCAAACGGTGGAGGATGAAGGCCGCTGCTATGCCTACAAAAATGGATGAGCAAGAGCAGATTCGAATGATTGTGGACAATATGCAGAGACAATACAATAACGAGCTGAGTTGCACATACTTCCCTAATTTCGACATGCTGATGGGACAGGTAAGAATCATGGAAAAAGATTCACAAAGGCGAGCTGAAGCTGGAACAACCCAAAGCCCAGGGTGTGAGTATCGAGACCTTAAGTCAGGACCGCCAAAGCAGCTCAAGTTTTCATACCAAGTGAGCACCATACAAAAACCTAGTGCTGTAAAGCAAAACATCAGGCCTCACCCCGATCCAAGAGGTTCTCTACACCGAGACAGTTTAACCGACATCGGCCGGCCTTTCAGTCAAGCACTCGTGAAGCTACAAGAGCTAGACCTACTACAGCCTCTCACACCTAGCCCTGGGATCACCCAAGCGGGGAACATCTCCATCAATTCTGCCAGTTTCATCAACTACCAGGACACAGTACTGACGACTGCAGAGCATTGAAGCACAAGATTGAGGACCTTACGAGCAAGGACTCCAGTTTGTCGAGTACGCTAGTTTCTAGTTTGTCATTTGGCATTTTGCTTTCTTAATTTTTCTTTTCTATTTTGTAAGGGGTTTATGATATTTCCATTTTAATGAGGCTTAGATGTTCGAATTTCAGTCTTTTGTCTTTTCGATTTACAATCTCAAGAAAAAAATGTTTGTTCATTTTGCCCTCAACCAAATCATCTTTCAAAACTAATGTTCATCTTCTGGCAATTGAATAAAATATTTGTTGTTTTGTGTTTCCAAAAGGATGAACTGTCCAACCAAATGCCACAACTCACCCCTAAGCATCCAAACAAACCACATACAAATTGTTGTCATAAACCCTGGACTAATACTGGGGCAATCTGAGTTTAAAGACCAACCACGATTATTTCTTTTGTTTAATTGTGGAACAAGTCTCAGAGTGAGAATTCACGAGAGTGTCTTGAGCGGAAAAACATGAGTGAACGAGCGTGTCATTTTTACACGACTCCGTGGGTGGGACACATACAAAGGAAAATGTAAATGGCATAACTCCGACCGAAGGAGATAATTTGTAAATTTACTCTTAGACCTGCGAAAAGTAACAAAGAAACGGATACACAACTATCAGGAATGACGAAGCACCTAGGTACAGCACCACATAGCCAAAAGCTTGTAAACCCTGTCATTAAACCCTAGGCACCCCCGCTGAGCCTTTCATATATCCCTTTTCGATATTATGAACTCCACAGAATCACCCAGCCAATGATGAATTACCGACCCGGTGACCAAAGGAAGCGAGGAGCCCGACTCTCAGAAAACAATCTAATCAGTCCAAAGAAGCGATGCCGCTATCAGCATGACGAAGTGATCCGTAAATGGTCCCAGTGGCACAGGATCCAGAGAGCTCACATCAAACAAACTTTCATAACTCAAAACGGGGAAACAAGAACCCCGAAGGCAAAGTCAATAAGGATAAAACAAAAAGGCAAACCCGAAGCGCCTCGAAGAAATCCAAATGACGAAAAGAGAAATGGTGTAAAGGACAACTTCAAAAGTCCAAGTCCAGAAGCTCGAAAACAACGTCAACACAAAGCAGCTAGACGACTTCAACACAAAGAAGATGAATCCGAGAGAAGACACAAGGTGCAGCTTTGGTCACCCATTTAGGCTCCACATACCTCAATATCCCTCCATGATCCCGTCGTCTTTCATCACACCCTATGGCCACGTTATAAGCTCTGAAGACTTCCGACTTGATAGTTGTGTGTCCAATCACGTGAAAGTAACAGATCAAATGCGTAAATCCATCAAATATCGAATTCAATGGTCTAGAGGTTATGACCATGAGCGAGAAATGAGTGCAAACACCCAACCACGTTGAGTGTAGGATAGGAAAGCACCACATCAAAACATAAGCCTCGACCTGTGAGGAGGATTGTTCGATTGCACGTTTAATCAAAGAAAATACTGGGGGCAATTGATCGTTCCGATCAATTGCCATGAACTCTAGCTCAGATTGTCCTAAGGAAAAATACTGGGGGCAATTGTTGGTTCCAACAATTGCCATGCCAACACCAATTGAAACCTAAAGCTTGAGCACCACCATCCCACCATAGGCATAAGCCCTTACCACCACATAAGCCCTTACCTTCACTTCATACACCACACAGGCCCACATAAGCCCTTACCTGCACATCACAACACCACAGGCCCACATAAGCCCTTACCTGCACATCAAACACCACAGGCCCACATAAGCCCTTACCTTCACATCATACACCATACCCCACCGGCGGCATGTTCATCTCGTAGGAGATAAATTACAAGTCCGAAGTCTATAGTTAGGAGATGATAATTTCATTTTCTTTTTCACTAACAGAATTTTCTTCGAACACTACCACGTTTGGCACTTTCATAATCAACTTTCATCATGATCATTTGCATAAAGTTTACCTTGCATCCGTCTGCATGAAACTCCTCATCATAGACTAGAGATACATTCTCACCCCAAAGATACAGATTCTTCAAAGATACAGATTCTCACCACGAAGATACAGATTCTTCAGAGATACAGATTCTCGCCCCGAAGATACAGATTCTTCAGAGATACAGATTCTCGCCCCGAAGATACAGATTCTTTAGAGATACAGATTCTCACCCGATCAGAGATACAGATTCTCAGCCGAAGATACAGATTCTTCAGAGATACAGATTCTCACCCGATCAGAGATACAAATTCTCAGCTGAAGATACAGATTCTTCAAAGATACAGATTCTCAGCCGAAGATACAGATTCTTCAGGGATACAGATTCTTAGCCGAAGGTACAGACTCTTCAGAGATACAGATTCTCAGCCAAAGATTCAGATTCACCCAGAGCAGCAGAACTCACTAGAGCAGCAGAACTCACCCGAATAGAAGAACTCGACCTAACACCAATTTTCAATCACTGATAGGTAGTCAACGCCTCAGAATAGCTTGACATCATCTCATTCATTATAGGTAGTCAACGCCTTAGAATAGCTTGACATCATCTCATTCATTATAGGTAGTCAACGCCTTAGAATAGCTTGACGTCATATCATCCTTATAGGTAGTCGGCGCCTTAGAATAGTCTGACATTACATTTCATTATTACCTTTAGGTGGTCGACGCCTTAGAACCGCTCGACACCCTTCCACTTTACTCATAGGTAGTCAGCGCCTTAGAATAGCTCGACGCAACTTGTCGGATTGCACGTGTGGTCTTTTAAGATCCATAATTTTGGGGTATCACTCAAGCATCAACTAGTCTTTTCATTTCCATTACAAAGTCTAGTTGACGGGGGGCAATCTGTTATACCCAAAATTTCAACCCCCGGAAGAGAGTCTCTACTAATAGGCTAGTAGCGAGGGTTCCCAATTCGATCGGCACATTTCAGAGTACTAGGGACAGCTTAGTCATCTCCAGGGGCATTTTCGTAATTTTCAAGGCTCCTAGCCCCTATAGGCTTTCTCTCTCCTCCAAATAAGGGTCAAATCAATTCAAAATGCTTTGAAAGTTTAAACTCATGATATAGGATGACATCTGAAGCATAATGGCGTGGAATTTTGATTTTTCGAATTTCCAATAATTTTCTAGCAATTTCTGATTGAATCTGACGAGAAATTGAATTTAAAATATTCCAATATCCAAAAATTCGATTCCACTTTAGAAAATTCAGAAATATCATCCTTTACCCATGTGTAAAATTCATAATCAAATTCCTTTTGGAAGCCCTTGAGCTAAAACGGCGGTAAATCTCGGTTTTTACCGGATTTTTCTATCTTTAAGGAAGCCTATATAAGGAACCTTATCCCATGATCAAAGGAGAACCTGAAGAACCCTAGACTCTCAAAGAAGGCAGCCGTCTCTCTCTCTCCACGTTTTGAACTCCGGAGCCACAGTCAAACACAAAATCTCACCAAAATCAAAAACAACAAAAAACGTTTTTCAACTCCCACACATCATCCATCATCGAACCCTCACCAAAACAGCACCAAAATGTGAAGAACATCAAGAACAGCAAGGAGTCAGAAGCTCGGTTCGAAGCTCCTCCAGATCTGCCATCAACGAGGCCTCCGAAGAATCCCGACGTGAAGAAGCACCCACGAATCTGAAGTAAAACAGGTTGCAATTCTACTTTCTAACTCTCCACGACCTTATTAACTCTCTGTCAAATTTTGGGTTCAAAATAACCATTTTACGCTTCTATATTGCTAATTACTTTTGTTTCTGCCTTGTTACTTGTTCGTCAAGTTTCGTACATAATTCGACTTCAAACTGCAATCTTTCAATTACTAACGAGTTGTACGTCTTTCAGGCTACACACCCATAAATTTGAGCCAAAAACACCTTCGGGAACAGCCTCAACGCCGCCGTCCGAGGGCGGTCCGCACCCACGGACGTCATGTCCGGGGTCCCAGACTCCCTGCCCGTAAGCCCGGGCCCACGGACGGCGGCGGGATTTTTAAAAAATTCAAAATTTAGGTTTTCTAATAATGTCCGGCCCACGGACAGCCTGTCCGTGGCCCCGGACTTCGCAATTTTCTATTTTCCTTTAATTTCGACTCTTCTGTATAATTAGGTTAACCGGGGTCCGTGGTCTCGGACATGGGGTCCGTGGCTACGGACGTAAGCAAAATTCGACCTAATTCTGCCTCCGAAACCCTAGTTTAGATAGCTTTTAATTTCACTTTAATTTTCTGTCAAAAAATGCTAAAAAACACAAAAAAATAGAAGCTCGCGCACTTAGGTTAAAACGACTCGTGATAAGCCGTAATTAAACTAAGTAGTAGGAAAAACGACTTCTAGGGGTAATGAAAGTAATTTGAACCCTAATTAAGTCGAATATCAAGCCCCCGAACCCGAACTCTCCTTTCCTAATTTGATCTAGGTTAAAATTAGGTGGCGACTCATAATAGGTTCCAGTGAGCTAGCCTAGGTTTTAATAATTTTGTTATATGACATAGTTATTAATCTTAGGTTATAAGTGGACCTAAAACCCGATTAGATCCTAATCAACTTAATCCATACAGGATAGGGTTTAAAATCGAGGCTCACACATTGGTAGGGTAATAATGATTAGGAACCTAAGGACCTAGGATTAAGTTAGGTTAAGAAATACCCGTGAAATTTAAGTTTATAGGTTAAATTGTATATAGTCGGGAATGATAGAGTAAGATGAATAAAGGCCAGAGAAGCAATATATATATTATCGATATATTTTTACATCCGTTTTCAAATAGCGTTATTATGTTCAAAGTTCACAAATTCGATCTTCTTCTCCTTAAAATTTCCTCTTCCTAACTTATTTATACGCTATTGTGTATTTATCCCTCTATCTATTTATTTAGATAATCCTCCCAAATCTTTACTATGATCAGTTAGCTCTCCTTCTAAATTATTTTAATCAGATAATATTTAATTATCTCCTTGATTCAGAATCTAGATCCTTCCATGATTTTTCAGGTTATTTAATTACTTGATTTTGCAGATTGATTTATTGTTGTTATTATTTTACAAACTATTTTTCAGTTCTCTCTCTCCTTTTAAAATCAAATGTATTTTATTACTTATTTCTATCTTATCATAATAATTATTTTCTATTTAATCTCACGATCTCCTTCATCTTCAATACGCCGTCACAACACTCTTCTCTTTCTTCAAGCTCTCAAACTCTTTTGAATTCGCGCTCTTATTCTCCAACGTCGTAGGCCGCTTCTCTGGTGCCGGAATTGGTAGAAGGGTAAGGGGAATCCCGTTGGTAAGATTAGAATGAATAATTTGCTAGTCTTTGGGTTAGTATCTGATTGTGTTCACTTGTATTCTAGACTCCGACTTCTCTGACGGACGTTACTGCTGACTGCTGAGCTGAGTAATTCGGTGACTGTGAGCGTATCCAGGTAAATTGTGCTCAACATTCTTACCTCTGTGTTTTGTGATTTCGAAGATTTGGATTTACTGTGTTTTTGAGATTGTGGAAGTTTGGGATTTTTTTCCCCGTGTGTTTTCTGGTGTGATGTTTTGCGAAAGGTTTGGATAAACTTTTGGGAGACCTTTCCTTGAATTGGTTATTGGATTGTTGGTACCTTCTGGTGCTCCGTGTAATTATGGTGCCTTATGGCTCCTCGCGCTCCGTGTAATTATTGGTACTGTGTACCCCGTGGATATACTTATTATTTTGCCTGCAGACATAACTTGCAGTTAAGCTCTAATGATCTACTCCTTTGGGTCATAAGTTACCTTCTGGGGGGTGTGCACACTTAAGGACGTAGAGTGAGGTGGGATTCTAATTATTGCGACCCGGATTGGGGTCGTCCGTGTAAACCATTGATTTGATTCCTGGAAAGTTCTCCCCTGAAATGTTTTGGTAATGGTGGTTTGGTGTTGGTAAAGCTGGTTATTATTATGGTGTGAGTTAATGTTTTGCAAATGTAAATGGGTTTCAAAATGTATTTTACAGGTTGAGACAATGTTTACTCAGTTTACTGATTTGCGCGATCCCTTCGCGTTTTCCATTGTTGTTTTATGATCGCAGGTACTCATGGCTGAATTGGGGTTGGGACGCGCTGTCACATAGTTTAGGACGACTGAATAAATGCTACATTGAAACAAGTTGAGTTATGTTTTGGATTGGTTATTTTTATCAGTTTTGGAAACGTTTTGGTTTTGATTAGTGGTTTAAGCCTGAGCACTCTTTGTTAGAGTGTGGCGGTAACGCCCTTGTGGATTTTGCTATTTCCGCTGCTATCTAGTTGAAGTGTTTTACTCGATTAATTCTTAAGAAGTCTTGGATATGTTGGAAGTTACTTATTGTTTAAGAGATCTTTTCAGAGGCATCTATGTCGTTATTTGAAGTACTGGAGTTACTACAATGGCCTTTCTTTTGTTGCTAAGTTATTGTGATTAATTTGGTGTTGATTTGGTCCTGTTGTTTATTTTTTGGGTGTATATCAGGACCTGTCCGAACGTCCGTCCGGACATCCATGTTCGGACAGGCCCCGAAAGTTTTAAAAGGCTTTCTGTTTTGGTGTGTCCGAACTTCGGTCCGAACATTGAAGTTCGGACACGCCACGTTAATTTTTCTCGGACTTTTCCAACTTACTTGTGTCCGAACTTCTAAGTCCGGACACAAGTTCGGACACCTCTGGTTTTTCAATCCTTTCAACTCTCGACTTGTGTCCGAACATCAATGTCCGGACACAAGTTCGGACAGTTGGATTTCTACAGTTTAAATGTCTCGGCTTGTGTCCGAACTTCCCATGTCCGGACACAAGTTCGGACCAGACTTGTTTTGCACCTGTAGGGCTCGTTTGGAGTCCGTTTTTAAAGCCGTTTTCACCGTTAGCTTTGTTATTTCATTACCTATGTTTTGAGGCAAAATCCAGGGTGTTACAAGGTGGTATCAGAGCCGTGTTTGGTAAATAAGATAAAATTTGGATTATAAGGAACTAAAATGGGGTAAGCCGTTTGGGGGAATTGTGGTGCCTGCGATTTGCGTATGTGATATTATACTGCATGGATGTTGGAGTCCATTCTCTGTATATGTACTACCCTGATTGTGATGATGTTAGTATAACTGATTGAGTATTGTGTACTGGTATTGGAGTTATTAGATGTACTAACTCCTAATATGGGGTAGAGACTTAATATATGGGGGATGCGGTGAATGTTGCTTACCTTGCTTAGTATATGTAATCAGGAGTTCGAATAGAGCTCTAGGGAGTGCAGGACTGGCTGACAGACTGAGTTTCCCATACCGCACCAGAAGCAGGAGTCGCCAAACTCAGATGGCCGCCAACGACCCGATGAGGCAGTTGCAGGAGTTGGCTCTCAACTTGGGACAGATAGTCCAGAGGCAGGCGCAGAGAGATAATGTGCCGAGGACTACACCAAGAGAATTGCCCATCTGAAGCCCACACCCTTCAAGGGAGAGGAAGACCCAGTGCTACTTGAAGACTGGATAAGGGAATTTGACAAGATCTTTGAAGCAGTCAATTGCCCAGCAAACCGGAGGGTAAACGCAGCAGTGTACTATTTCAAGAGTGAGGCAGACATCTGGTGGTCTGCCAACAGAGATGTGCTACTAGCTGGACCTGATTTTGGTTGGGATGGCCTGAAGGAGGCCATGAGGAGGCGCTTCTACCCCGAGCATGTCAGAATGCAGAAATATTTGGAGTTCTCAGAACTCAAGCAGTTATCTCTGAGTGTCAAGGAGTACCATTCGAAGTTCCTGGAGCTGGCCAGGTTTGCTCCTACGATGGTTCCCGACGAGGCGTCGAAGGTGCAGAGGTTTGTGGGTGGGCTAAACTGGAGTCTGCAGGAGCCCTCAGCGTGCTGACTATCCCGACGCTTCAAGATGCGTACGGGAAAGCTGCTAACCTATACAGGGTGCAGCAGAAGAGGAAGGAGGTCTTGGCTGGTAATAAGAGGAAGGTGGAAGGAGGAGATGAACCCCGGGGACGGGAGGACCAGTCCACAGACATCATCAGCAGGAGAAGAGGTGGAAGCCTTACTCGGACCGCAGAGACGGGAGGCCGAGACATGGGGGAGATCACAGAGGTGACCAGAGACGAGGTGACCAGTCCCAGCACCAGTCTCAGAGAGGAGAGACTAGACCGGAGAGACACTTCTACTGCAAGAGGTGCAACAAGGACCACCCAGGAAAAGATTGTGAGGGGAACTTGGTCACTTGCTTTCGTTGTGGTAGGCGGGGACACCGATTGTTCGAGTGTCTTCAGAGTCCCCAGGGAGGCAGCAGCAGAGAGAGAGTTACAATGGTGTCCGTTCATTCAGGCAGCCCGACCAGCAGGGCAGAGGCCCGAATCAAAATCAGCGCGGGGACGCTCCTCAGCGTAGTAATGGAGAAGGCGGCAATGGTGGCAATAGAGGCCAAGGGGAGTACCGAGGCAACCAGCAGCGGGCTCCAGGGAAGATCAATGTGATGAGCCGGGCCGAAGCTGAGGCCGAGGCAGAGGTGTTAGCAGGTACCTTTTCTGTTCATGGTACTTCAGCACATGTTTTGTTCGATACTGGAGCTTCTTATTCTTTCGTTTCTGAGGAATTTGCTAAGAAATTGGGTCTAGAAACTTGTAAGACTTCTACCATAGCAGTATCTATACCCTCGGGCGGGTTATTTCTTGTAATGCTGTATTGAAAGATGTGGGGGTAGACATAAAGGGGGAGATATTTGTAATTGACCTGATCCAGTTCGTCCTCCCCGACTTCGATATTATTTTGGGGATGGACTGGCTAAGCAAGTATAAGGGGAAGATCGATTGTGGAGAGCAGAAGATCGTTCTGAGAGGACCAACGGGCCGAAGAGTCTCCTACAGTAGCATGGAGAAGACACCGGGAGTAAAGATAGTTTCAGCTATGTCAATTCTCTCCCAAGTGAAGAAGGGACAGCAGGCATATCTCTGCCATGTCCAGGATTTGAGACAAGCGTCGAGCCCATTAGAAGAGATTCGGGTGGTGAATGAGTTCCCTGACGTCTTTCCAGATGAGATTCCGGGTATGCCGCCAGACAGGGAGGTAGAGTTCAGCGTCGACCTTGTGCCAGGAGCAGCGCCTATCTCCAAGGCCCCATACCGTATGGCGCCATCAGAATTGAAGGAACTGAAAGTCCATTGGAGGAGTTATTGGAGAAGGGGTACATTCGCCCGAGTGTATCGCCATGGGGAGCTCCTGTCTTGTTCGTAAAGAAGAAGGATGGGAGCATGAGGCTGTGCATAGACTACCGAGAGCTGAACCAGATTACTGTGAAGAACCGATATCCCTTGCCCAGAATCGACGATCTTTTCGACCAGCTTCAAGGTGCAGGAGTCTTCTCCAAGATAGACCTGAGGTCGGGGTACCACCAGTTACGTGTTGCAGAAAAGGATATTCCGAAGACGGCCTTCAGGACCAGGTATGGGCATTTTGAGTTTCTGGTGATGCCCTTTGGGTTGACAAACGCGCCGGCAGTTTTCATGGACCTCATGAACCGGATCTTTAATCCCTTTCTAGACCGGTTTGTGGTGGTTTTTATAGACGACATCCTCATCTACTCCAAGGATGAGGAAGAGCACGAGGAGCACCTGAGATCAGTCTTGCAGATTTTGAGAGAGCAGCAGCTTTACGCCAAACTGACCAAGTGTGATTTCTGGTTGGATCGAGTGGCATTCCTAGGCCACATCGTCACCAAAGAAGGAATTTCAGTGGATCCGGCCAAGGTCCAAGCAGTGAAAGAGTGGCCAACACCGAGTAATCTGACAGAGGTTCGTAGCTTCTTGGGTCTAGCAGGATACTATAGAAGGTTTGTGAAGGATTTCTCAAAGATAGCTAGACCGCTCACGAATCTCATGAAGAAAGTAACCAAGTTTCAGTGGGATGATGACTGTGAGAAAGCGTTTCAGACATTGAAGGAAAGGTTGACCACAGCCCCAGTGTTGACCTTGCCTTCGGGGACAGACGGATTTGAGGTCTTCAGCGATGCTTCCAAGTATGGTTTGGGTGTGTCTTGATGCAGCATGGGAAAGTCATAGCCTACGCATCGAGACAACTGAAGGAGTACGAGACCAGGTATCCGACGCACGATCTAGAGCTTGCAGCAGTAGTCTTTGCCCTGAAGATTTGGAGGCACTACCTCTACGGTGTATCCTGCAAGATCTACACCGACCATAAAAGCCTCAAGTACATCTTCACTCAGAAGGAACTAAACATGAGGCAGAGGAGATGGTTGGAGCTGATCAAAGATTATGATCTGGAGATTTTATACCATGAAGGAAAGTCCAACCTAGTGGCCGATGCTCTGAGTAGGAAGAAGAGTCATTCTGTAAATTCATATGGGTTCTTCCAGATGTTAGTTACGTGATTTCGAGAAGCTGAACTTAGAAGTGATGGAGGCGGGAGGAGTAGAGCGTGAGGTGAGGTTGTACCACATGAGTGTCTCTTCCGACATCTATGGAGAGATACTCAAAGGACAGCCTGGTGATGCGAAGTTGGAGCGCATCAAGGATAAGATGAAGGAAGGGAAAGCTGAGGGGTTTGAGACCCACAGTGACGGCAGTCTGAGGTTTAGAGGCCGATGGTGTGTACCTCAGGGGTGCGTGGAGGTAAAGGAGAGGCTGATGAGGGAGGCTCATAATACTCCTTATTCAGTTCATCCGGGCGGTGATAAGTTGTATAAGGACCTAAAGAAGATGTTTTGGTGGCCTAATATGAAGAGAGAAGTTGCAGAGTTTGTGTCGAAGTGTCTTACCTGTCAGAAGTCAAATTCGAACACAAGAGGATGGGAGGTTTACTGCAGCCGTTGGAGGTTCCAAAGTGGAAGTGGGACTCCATCTCCATGGACTTCGTGATGGGTTTACCACCAGCGAAGGGAGGGGTCAATCAGATTTGGGTAATAGTGGACCGACTCACTAAGTCTGCACGGTTCATACCTATGAAGAAGACGTGGTCCATGAGCCAGTTGGTGGATGCTTACATCAGAAATGTGGTGAGATATCATGGGGTACCTGAGACCATTATTTCAGACAGAGACTCGAGGTTTTTAGCCCACTTCTGGCAGCAATTTCAGAAGGCGATGGGTACCAAGTTGAAGTTGAGTACTGCGTTTCATCCAGCCACTGATGGTCAGACCGAGAGAACCATCCAGACCTTGGAGGACATGCTTCGTGCATGTGTGATGGATTTTCAGGGTTCATGGGCTGATATGCTACACCTGATAGAGTTTTCCTATAATAACAGTTATCACACCAGCATCAGGATGGCTCCTTATGAGGCCCTGTATGGGAGGAAGTGTAGGACACCGTTATGCTGGAGCGACATTAGTGAGACTATTGTTTTGGGGCCCCAGTTGATTGAAGAGACTATGGAGCAAGTCCGGATGATTCAGAGACGAATGAAGGCAGCCCAGGACAGGCAGAAGTCCTATGCCGATCTCAAGCGCAGACCAGAGGAATTCGAGGTGGGAGATAAAGTTTTCTTGAAAGTATCTCCTATGAGAGGAGTAACCAGGTTCGGGAAGAAAGGGAAGCTCAGTCCCAAATTCGTTGGACCCTATGAGATCTTGGAGAAAGTTGGAGAGGTAGCTTACCGTTTAGCACTTCCTTGTGAACTGGGAAAAGTTCACAACGTCTTCCATGTTTCCCAGCTGAAGCGGTATGTTCCCGATCCTTTGCATGTGTTACAGCCAGAGGTCTTGGAGCTGGAGCAGAATCTATCTTATGAGGAGTACCCCATCAGACTAATGGACACTAAGACCAGGGAGACCGATCGAAGTCCATCCGTATGGTCAAGGTCTTATGGTCTAATCATGGAACCGAGGAGGCTACGTGGGAGGTAGAAGAGGAGATGAGGAAGAAATACCCACAGCTCTTCGAGCAGGTAACCGTTTAAGACTTATGTCAAGTTCAGTTGGATTCAACTTTCGGTTTCAGTCTTGTGGTTGGAGTATCACCTAGACTTAGCTTCGAGGGCGAAGCTTTCTTTTAAGGGGGATGAGATGAAATACCCGTGAAATTTGGCTTAGGATTAAATTAGTATATAGTCGGGAATGATATGAGTAAGATTAATAAAGGCCCAGAGAAGCAATATATATATATCGATATATTTACATCCGTTTCAAATAGCGTTATTATGTTCAAAATCACAAATTCGATTTTACTTCTCCTAAAATAATTTCCTCTTCCTAACTTATTTATACAGCTATTGTGTATTTATCCCTCTATCTATTTATTTAGATAATCCTTCCCAATCTTTACTAGTGATAAGTTAGCTCTCCTTCTAAATTATTTTAATCAGATAATATTTAATTATCTCCTTGATTCAGAATCTAGATCCTTCCATGACTTTTAAAGGTTATTTAATTACTTGATTTTCAGATTGATATTATTGTTGTTATTATTTACAAACTATTTTTCAGTTCTCTCTCTCCTTTTAAATCAAATGTATTTATTAACTTATTTCTATCTTATCATAATAATTATTT
The DNA here is from genome assembly GCA_023374045.1 of Limonium bicolor. NCBI lineage: Eukaryota > Viridiplantae > Streptophyta > Magnoliopsida > Caryophyllales > Plumbaginaceae > Limonium > Limonium bicolor. The sequence goes on from CM041778.1 coordinate 143,567,125, forward strand.
TCTATTTAATCTCACGATCTCCTTCATCTTCAATACGCCGTCACAACACTCTTCTCTTTCTTCAAGCTCTCAAACCTTTGAATTCACGCTCTTATTCTCCAACGTCGTTAGGCCGCTTCTCTGGTGCCGGAATTGGTAGAAGGGTAAGGGGAATCCGTTGGTAAGATTAGATGAATAATTTGCTAGTCTTTGGGTAGTATCTGATTGTGTTCTACTTGTATTCTAGACTCCGACTTCTCTGACGACGTTACTGCTGACCTAGCTGAGTGATTCGGTGACTGTGAGCGTATCCAGGTAAATGTTGTGCTCAACATTCTTACCTCTGTGTTTTGTGATTATCGAAGATTTGGATTTACTGTGGTTTTGAGATTGTGGAAGTTTGGGATTTATTTTCCCCGTGTGTTTCTGGTGTGATGTTTTGCGAAAGGTTTGGATAAACGTTTTGGGAGACTTTCCTTGAATTGGTTATTGGATTGATTGGTACCTTCTGGTGCTCCGTGTAATTATTGGTGCCTTATGGCGCTCCGTGTAATTATTGGTACTATGTACCCCGTGGATATTCTTATTACTTTTGCCTGCAGACATAACTTGCAGTTAAGCTCTAATGATCTACTCCTTTGGGTCATAAGTTACCTTCTGGGGGGTGTGCACACTTAAGGACGTAGAGTGAGGTGGGATTCTAATTATTGCGACCCGGATTGGGGTCGTCCGTGTAAACCATTGATTTGATTCCTGGAAAGTTCTCCCCTGAAATGTTTTGTAATGGTGGTTTGGTGTTGGTAAAGCTGGTTATTATTATGGTGTGAGTTAATGTTTTGCAAATGTAAATGGGTTTCAAAATGTATTTTACAGGTTGAGACAATGTTTACTCAGTTTCACTGATTTGCGCGATCCCTTCGCGTTTCCATTGTTGTTTTATGATCGCAGGTACTCATGGCTGAATTGGGGTTTGGGACGCGCTGTCACATAGTTTAGGACGACTGAATAAATGCTACATTGAACAAGTTGAGTTATGTTTTGGATTTTATGTTTTATCAGTTTTGGAAACGTTTTGGTTTTGATAGTGGTTTAAGCCTGAGCACTCTTTGTTAGAGTGTGGCGGTAACGCCCTTGTGGATTTTGCTATTTCCGCTGCTATCTAGTTGAAGTGTTTTACTCGATTAATTCTTTAAGAAGTCTTGGATATGTTGGAAGTTACTTATTGTTTAAGAGATCTTTCAGAGGCATCTATGTCGTTATTTGAAGTACTGGAGTTACTACAATGGCCTTTCTTTGTTGCTAAGTTATTGTGATTAATTTGGTGTTGATTTGTCCTGTTTTGAGCATTTTGGGTGTATATCAGGACCTGTCCGAACGTCCGTCCGGACATCCATGTTCGGACAGGCCCCGAAAGTTTTAAAGGCTTTCTGTTTTGGTGTGTCCGAACTTCGGTCCGAACATTGAAGTTCGGACACGCCACGTTAATTTTCTCGGACTTTTCCAACTTACTTGTGTCCGAACTTCTAAGTCCGGACACAAGTTCGGACACCTCTGGTTTTTCAATCCTTTCAACTCTCGACTTGTGTCCGAACATCAATGTCCGGACACAAGTTCGGACAGTTGGATTTCTACAGTTTAAATGTCTCGGCTTGTGTCCGAACTTCCCATGTCCGGACACAAGTTCGGACCAGACTTGTTTGCACCTGTAGGGCTCGTTTGGAGTCCGTTTTTAAAGCCGTTTTCACCGTTAGCTTTGTTATTTCATTACCTATGTTTTGAGGCAAAATCCAGGGTGTTACCGCACGCACACTATCCAACGGTCTCATACCGATGTTGCCAAGTATGATGAGTCTAAGTGTTTGATGGTTGTAGATAAGGTACTTCAATCCCATATAAGGGATCGAGTAAGATCTTCCCGCTTATATGACTTTTACGATAATTCTACTAAGCCTCAAGTGTTTGATACGTTGAAAGATGCTCTTTCAAAAATCAGGAATCTAGAAGCATTACAAGAAAATAATATTAAATCTCAAACTATGATTGACACATTACAAGAAGAAATAGTTGTTCTGAAAGGTCAGAATAAAGAGTTGGCTTTACAATTAGCCTCAAAATCAGCTAGGGTCGTTCAATCTACTTTCACTGCACCCGTCATACTAAAGTGAGTTTTATTCCTGAGTGGGCTGGAAAAAAATTGTGTCTCTCAAAACTAATAATGAGTGGATACAACAAAAAAACGCTGATTTACAAAAGCAATGTGATATGCTTTCTAGAAAGTTAGACGTTATGACTTTGGAAACCCTTAATGGTATAAAGGAAAAGCTAAACTTAATGAAATGGTAGGTCAACCTAATCAAGGACGTACCGTCTAAGGTTTCACGACACTATTTCATCAACAACGTCTATTGTTTCTACCTCGAAAACAAAATTCAAGACTATGATTAATCCTACAGGATCTCCTAGTGTTTGTTTATCCACAAACCGCATATACTACTATTGTGAATGTTGCTTCACATGTATGGTAGAGTGTAGTTATTGTCATATACATGGTCACCTCATTTGTTCATGTCATAAGTTTCAACGTAAGAATGCTCGACTTGCTTAGTTTAATACTGTTAAATATGCTCATCTTTATACCAATTTTAGACAACCCGACATGTAAAAACTGTCCAAACTGGTGGCTAATAGACTTTGGATGCTCTCGTCATATTAATGGAAATAATACTCTACTTACTTTGGTTTGGTTTATCATGTAAGATTGTTTTTTTAAGGGCTTGCATAGATGCTTACTGATATTAAAAAAATGTATTATAGATTTCAACTGGTCGGCACAAGCATGGTGTCTTGGTTTTCTAAAAGACAACCAAATATTTCACTCTCTATGATTGAAGCTAAATATATCGATGTTGTTGCTTGCTGCACTCACGTCCTCCAATTTCAATATCAATTGGCTGACTATGGTGTTCCTCAGTCTCCTGTGATAATCTACTGCTCTCCAGCATTGCACTGACGAAGGATCCAGTTCAACATTCCAAGACTAAACATATTAAGATTGGTCATCACTTTCTTCAAGATCAAGTTCACCAGAATATTGTGAAACTCCTTCATTGTGCCACTGATCAACAATTGGCAAATGATTTCACCATTTCCTTATTTCATTCTTACACCCGAGGATGCTTAATGTTGGTAAAGGTGTATTCTTTTTATTTATCGTATTGACTTCTTTTGTGTATCAAACTTGGTACTTTGGAATGAGTGGAGCATGAAGTATTAATTATTATTTCATATTAATAGTTCATTGATTTTGTTTCATTTTATTTATCTCAATAATAATGTGGGCATTATTTTCCTTTTCGTGACATTTCTTGATTATTAAATCGCTTGATTAGGATCAAATTCTAAGTTGGAACATTTAAATCTAACAGCACTATCCATTTATTACCACCACTCAAATTCCTGGTTTTTCTCTACCTGAAAACTGTTCCATCAGCATAAACCCACTTCCACTGGTCATCATACACTCACTACCTTCTCTGTTTGACTTCTGTACACTTTTACTAGTCTCTTTGTTGCACACACCTTCACTTCACCGATGGCTCACTTACTGGTCTATTGTTAGTCTTTTCTTCCAATCAAATAATGGTTCTCAAATAGTAATAAGAAAAAATGGTTTGCTCCTAGTTCAATATGTACCGTTCATCTTCAGTTGTTAGCTATACCTCACACAAGGCCGGACAACCCTGCTTAAGACTGGAACTGAGGTTTTACTGGGAAGAAATAAATGAATTACACACACTCTAGAAATGGAATTCATATTAGCCTTCCCTACTTATGATGTACTATATGTTGACAGACTCATTCTTCATGGTGTGCCTTTGTATGATGTCTAGGCTAAGCCTCTAAATCATAATCATGCGCTAGGATCCATAACTCTCTCCAAGATGGGTGATAAGTGGTGAAATAATGTTATATTAAGGTCTTTACTCACATTCATTCTATTTGGTTGATGACCTATTTCACCACTTTATAGAGCATTTAGTGATTATTAGTGAACTTATACTTTTTGTATATTATAATAGGTAAAAGCTCAATTGAGCATGTTCGGAAGACTCAAAGAGAGTCGTGGTAAAGATTTAACACTTTGGAAAGTATGTCAAGTTCAACGGGAGGTTTCGGGATAATTTCGGTGCAAGCATAGACATTCTGGAGCCGACCACCCCAGGCGACCGCCCCAAGTGGGTCGGTCGAAACTATCTTCACACCTACTAGAATGGACCGACCAAGGGTGACCGCCCATGTGGTCAGTTGGACTCACATGAAGCTACTGGAACGAATCGACCTAGAGCTACCGCCTCATATGGATAGGTCAGGAGCTGCTGGACTCAACCGACTCAGGCGATCGCCCCAAACAGGTCAGTCGGACTTAAGCTGGCGCACGTGACGTCGTCCCCAGGAGACGACCTACCCACGGGACAGCCCCATGTGGGTTGATCGGAACAAAAAAATCTGCCTATAATCTGTGTTTTAAAACAGGAAAATTGGGGACATTTCCCTATTCTTCATTCATGCCATCCACATACCAAAACGTAGAGGGGGCTAAAATAGGAGGAAAGAAGAGGAGAACTAAGAGAAGGAAGAGCTCGCCTTCACCAAAGCTTCTACCCTCTATCAGTGGCGTCATCTTACTCTCTTTGTCTATCTTTTTCCTCTTTGTTTAAGTAAACTCAATTAGTGCTCTAGGATGGGGTTTGACCCTTAAATGATTCAAGAATGCTTGTGAACATTACCTCATTTATTATTATTGTTTTATCTCCATCAGTGCTTCATTAATGCTTTGGATTGATAACCTCTTGCACTTATTGTGATTCCTAGCAAATTAGGGTTGAGCTAGAAATTAGGACAAATTGGGAGATGAATCCTAACTTTTATTCTTAAAAATTAAAGAGAGACTTTAGGGCTATTGTTAGGAGCTTGAATTTAATGTTATCTAATGAGTTTATCTTTCTTTGAATTAAAAAGTTGGATTAATTAGATAGGATTTGATTAGTCCGGGATTAGAAGAATCTTTACTTTAGATATAATAGACATTTTTAGTGAGGTATGTTTATGAGTTCAATTGGGAATTTTAGGTGAATCCACACTATTCTAGGGTACTCCGCTATTTCCCAACAATGGGTCTTGGACTGTATGTGGTTAGTGAAGTATTAAACATCCACCAAAGGCATCAGGTGTATTCTCACAACCCTCAGAGCTCCTGGCTAGTCTACCTAAGTAGATGAAGAAATTTGTAGAAGTAACTCTTCAAGTTTTAAATTATATAGTCACACGCCTAGCCAAGCTGAAGAAACATTTGGGAGTCCGAGGTTTATCGAAACAAATTATTCTTGAAGTCTGATTATCTTTTGCCTTTTTGGCTATGATTTCTATAGCTAGCTTCCTAGTCATCCTTAGCGGGCCCTACCACTTTTTCATACCTATTCATTACCTTTTCTATAGACTGCATATACTTATGTTTTGTGTTTCTACGCATGAATATGTATAAAATGTCATTTTAATGATCTTGCGTGTTATTTATACTTCGTGAGCTAAACATTTTAGTATCATTTTTTTCGCAAAAGGGAAAATATGGTGGATAATATGAATACTATACCTGATTGACTTAATATTTTCAAGTGTTGCTGGTTTTACACATCTTTAGGGGAATGCACGATTACCTCACCGTAGAGGTTTGCTCACATCAAAAGAAGGAAATTGTAAATGTATATTTAGTGAAGGTTTTATGTGACAAAGGAGCTAACTCATAACTAGCCATTGTTTTCTTAACAAACTGTGTGCTTACCTTGGTAAACAAATTCCTACTGAATTCATTACTCAGTATTATCTTAAGGGGGAATTATGTTTACTGTGTGCGCTTAGTAACAAATCAGAACATAAGTTGTTATTAGTTTCCTAGGAGATAATTTAGGGATATTAATTTTTAATCTTTTTAGTTTAGATTAAGTTTTTTTGTATTATATTTAGGAGTCGATTAGACACTCCATTAGAATAAATATAGAAAAAAATAGAAATCGTGACACTTTCACCGCAAAAGGAGAGAGCTTTGAGAGAGAGAATATTGTTGAGAAACCTCAACGTGAAGTCTAGATTCATATGTGTTAGTGATTGTTCAAGATGTTGAATGATCGGGTTAAGGAGTTTTGAAGTTATAAATAAAGTTGGTAGCGGAATTTTCTTCTAAATCCTCTTGTGTCTTCTTCCTCTCTATCGTTGGTCTTATACTAAATCTGTAGATCATCGCGTCTTCAACTTACAAAATATCTAATAAGGAATATACTGGTAGATAGTCCATTTGAATGGAAGATGGTAATAGTTAAGGTTTATAAGTTCTGCTCGAATGTGATTTTTGAACCACAGGGTTTTGAATCAAAGCAACAACTAAAAAGGGGATTTTCAGTTTTCACTAGGGGTGGAAATACCCGTCAGATATTCAATCCACCCGTCCACCCGGTCCAAGTAAATGGTGAAAAGATGAAATAAACGGGTGACAGGTAACGGGTGATGGGTCGGGTCGGATGTGATGAGAATTTTTTCACCTATCACCCGACTCATCACCTGGTTCTCACCGGACCCATCACCGATTTACAGTTTTACCTAATTTTTCAAATATTATGATAAGACCCCTTAAATTTCACTAACAATTACAGTCAAACTCACAAAGTTTTTATATAAATTACACTTTGATCCAAAAGTTACTATAAATTTACAATCAACCACTAATATTTTTAAAAAGTTACAAAAATGTACAACAAAAAGTCACTCGTTTATCACCCGACCCACCCGTTTCACCCACGGTTCGGGTCGTGTTCAGATCGGGTTCGAGTTCGGCTTTGGGTGAACCTTAACGGGTGTCGGGTCGGGTTCGGATGGAGTAGGTGAAAATAGGTGACAAGTGCGGGTAAAGCTTCCCCCGACCCGAACCCAACCCATTGCCAACACTAGTTTTCACTAGGGGTGGCAATTTTCACCCAACCCGATAACTCGACCCAAACCCAACCCGTTAATAGCGGGTATGGGTTACAATTATTGACCCATTTAATTTTTGGGTCGGGTATGGGTTACCTATTAAATATATGGGTTGGGTATGGGTTAAGGGTCCTAACCCGAATTCAACCCGACCCGTTTACTTAATTTAATTAAAAATATATAAATATGTATATATTTTACTTGGATATGTATTAATTCTATAACCATTAGTATAATAGCAAACAAAAATACTATCACTTCTTTAGGTCCACACAAATAATTATTTTGTAAATCCAAATACATTCTCTATGCCATCTATATCCACCATTCATATTTGTTTGAAAACTTAAATACTATATCAATCATTAGTCACACAAACTCCACCGTTCACACTATTTCATCCGCACAAATAACGGTTGTGAGTTAAGATTATTGACCCATTTAACAAAATGTTGATGTTTGGAAAAACGGCACACAATGATTTGAAATAAATTACCGTCATGTGCATGCTTTTATGGACGACTGATCATTATGCAGAAAAACAAGAGTATTTATTTAAATGGGTTAAACGGGTCGGGTATGGGTTCAATGATTTTATATGGGTTAGGTATGGGTTTGAAAGTTTGTAACCCGATTATTTTGGGTCGGGTATGGGTCGATACAATTTTAAATGGGTTGGGTATGGGTGAGCTTCAACCCGACCCATCAACCCGAATTGTCACCCCTAGTTTTCACACACGTACGTCCAACTTGGTCCGCGCTCAGCAAAAGTAGACAGAAACTTGTGAAAACTTAGATTACAAGGATGAAGTCATAGGTGACAGACAGACTGGGCTTTACTGGGAAGCGTCCATCCCAACAAGACGTGGAGAGATTATTCATGGTAACGGGTTGAATGTTGGCTCCCATGACAATCCGGGCACCATAGACACTGACATTCCATAAGGACCATAATCAATAATCCAGTCATGCCAGAGTAACAAACACCATCACATAGGTAACAATGTCATTCGAATCAGATATTAAGATATATACATCTTTAAACTTGAACAACCTTCATATAAAACATATAACTTTTGCATTGATCAGAACAATCAATACATTAACTTAAATAACCTTTGAACTTAACTACATAGTTGTACAGTAGTATTTCCTAATATCATGTAAGCATGCATTGTTTTAACTTACACCTGACAACCGAAAAACTGTTCCATGTCATCATTTTCAATTCGCAAATTAGGGCTCTGTTCGCATGGCTGTTTTGACAGCATAAATGCAGCATATTTGGCAGCAGGAATGCGCTGGCATAAATGCAGCTTTTGCTGGCAGAAATGTTTTGGCATAAATGCAGCTGTTTTGAAAACTGTTGTCTGGCAGTGCGGCATATATGCAGCATGTTTGGTTAAGTTAGTTATATGTAGTGCGTTTACCGTTTTCGTATTACAATTACAATTTATTATTACACTACGTAACTTTATTTTGTTAGTAAAAATAAATAGAAAAATTCACAAACATATATTACTATGAGTATTTAATTTATAGTAAAAAACTTGACAAACCAAAGAAAATAAAAATATTTATATACCAAACTTTTTTTTTATTATTTAACCAAAACTTGTAACTTCTAATAATATATTTTATTATCTAAATTTTATAATTCTTGCAAATATAAAAGCATAAAAAAATAAAACAAGCGTTTCAAATTTTCTGATAATGTTATGTGAATTTATTTAGCGAAATTGTAACTTTTAATAATATATATATTTTTATTTATTAACATTCATATTTCTATATACTATTTGAATATTTTAATTTATATATCAACAAGTGAGTATATTTATTGGTTTTTTTAATTTTATTAATCTGCGTGGTATTACAAATAATATTGTAGATTTGTATTATCAATGTGGTTTTTTTTTAATTTGGCTAAAGAAGTAGTACTACTTTTTATAAATTATTTGAAGCATTATTAATTTGTAACAAATAAAGTAACTTGTAATTTTTTTTAAATCAATAGTCATAGTAATTGTATTATGAAGTGAGTAAAGAAACGGAAGTGAAAGCACGGAAACGAAAATGTAGTATTTGCTACGGGCATTTATGCTGTCATTTATGCTGACATTTATGCTAACATTTATGTTGTTTTAGCCGAACAGCAAAAACAATAAAGGAGTCCAAAACAGCATATGCTGATACATTTATGCTCATTTTGAGCATGCCGAACGCACCCTAGAAGTCCGCGCTAGCGCTAGTTATGGCTCCTCTCTTTTTTCAAATTTTAAATTGTAGTAGTATGTTAGGTATAAGTCCAAAAACATAAATTTTATACTGTTACTCATCATATTTAGAGCTCTTCAAAATAAAATCCAACATGATATGTTTCGATAAACTTAAAATTTTATATTTTTGTACATACATAGGTTGTAAGATTCACTTTGAAAATAAATAAAGTGCACAATTTTGTATATGTTTCAAAAGTGCTAGCTACTTCGACGATGTTAGCCAATCAAGGGTTGTATGAGGGGTAGGTTGAATTCATTTTTATTATGTATAAATATACTTATATTTTTCTTGGATGGTTCTTAACAACCGAACCACATTAGCATTCTTTGACGGTGTTAGTTTCTTTTTGAAGGTTAACTATCCTAGGGTATCTTTGGGGTTTAGGGTATCTTTTTGTTGTTCATTTTATATTATTATAACATTTTAATTATCTCAGCAGGTTTTTAGGATTTGAGATTTATGGTCACTATTTAAACCCTAAAATAAACTTTCGACAATTTAACTATTTGGGTATGGTTTCTTTTACTTAGGTGGGTTAGGGTTTTCTTTTTCTTGAGTGGTGGTTAATCTGAACCATTGGCTTCTTTGACAATGTTGGTTGTCTTAGGGTTGACCACTATTCTATATCAAGTAGGATTCATTTTATGATTAAAGAAGATAATTTTTGTGTGTGAATAAGATTCACTTTTAAAAAATATGTAATACATCCTCATTTAAAAGGTTAAAAACTTTACGTTTAATAAAATACATGTATGATACACCTATTTCAAATAGCATAAATTAATAAACAATGATATAATTTATTTTGCTTTTTACACTTATATATTAAAAGTAACAACAATTTAAAATTTTGTAATCATAGATTAAAGAGAAAGAAACAACGATACTGCGTTAAACACTAGCTTTGAAGAACTGCTTCAATTTACATTGCCGGTATTGAAGCAAACGATTTGGTAGTGAGAAAACGCATCTCAGTTGGATTTTAGGCAATTATGGGGGTTTGGTTTATATAGGAAAAACGAAATAGAACTGAGAAAAGAAATAGAAAGTGAAAGCATTATCCTGAATTTTTATGTATACAGTTAACAACAAGTGAGCAATAATCAATAATCACCAATGAATGGTCAACAGTCCCTAATAAAGTAACTACAGCCACCGATCAAAGAGTTTGAAGAAAAAGGAATCCCATCCACAAAACAAACACCCACTTAGTGCTAAAACTAGGTCTATGATTCATTTAGTTATAGTGAAAAAAAATTAGTGGTACTGATGTAAGTGCAATTTCTCTTAGAAGCAAATGAAAAGATAGGAGATGTGCAGCAGCAAAAGACAAACAAACAACAAACTCCAAGTACACAGAATCTTATGTCGAGTGACTCCCACCACATGATATTTATAGCAATCGTACATCTAATTACTCGATAGTCTCAACTCTCAAGAGCTGACGTTCCACAAATAAGAGAGCTTCAAGGCATGCGAATACATGATTTTACAATAAAATAGCACTACGCAGTTACCAGGGGTGTCGAATATGTCAATAATATCGTTACTCCAAGAAAAAGAAATATGCTGACAATCATAATTTAGAACAGTGTCTGATTCCACTTGAACTCCGGTCCTCCAAGCTGAATGATGAGAGTCAATCGCTCTTACCCTCTTGAGCTCCAAGCTCTTGCAGGTAATGTTCTGCGTCCAATGCGGCCATGCAGCCTGCATCAATAATTTTGCATTATGTAAGGACTAGTTTTCAAGCACAGGCACCACAGAGAACAAAGGGTAACAAAGCACATATCAGACAAATGACCAGAGGATAACAATGCACATAATATACAGATGAACTGAGACTGAGTGTACCAATGCAGAACCAGCACTACATGATATTAGGAACCCCATTCATCTAGTACTGATTTAGAGATATAGAAAAGTAGCAAACACCGTGCAGCTAAAAGCTGAACGGTCAGCTGTCATGGCTGCAATTGCAATCATTATAGTTTACATTCTACCACTTCTTCAGTTCTTCCCTTCCAGCAGTAAACAGACCGTTTAAAAGCAACAGAACGAAATCAAATTTAAAGACTGTACACAGTTTGGAGCTAGCTGCAGAATGCGGTTCCCCCAGTTGCAAACTAGGCATGTTCCTCATTTTAACTCCTAGAACACTTCTGCCTTGCAGTTACAGCTACCAGGTACATTTTCAAGCCAATACAGTTACAGTATTTCCCTCCTACTTAAGAATTTCGTATCTCTGAAGTCATGCACCATGACAAAGAGTACTGTGCAGAACCGTTCTTTACAACAACTTCTGGCAATGTAAACCTCAGCCTCAGACTACCTAAAGTTGTTTTCTCCTATTGTTATCAATTCATCATCAAACAGAAAAGCAATTTAATCTGAAATGCAATCACTAGATAAAGAAAAGGGAGATTCATTCATCTTTTACAAATATATTAACCACTTGATAATAAGTACTGTGCTGAACCGTTCTTTACAACTTTTGGCAATGTAAACCTCAGCCTCAGACTACCTAAAGTTGTTTTCTCCTATTGTTTAAATTCATCATCAAACAGAAAAGCAATTTAATCTGAAGTGCAATCACTAGATAAAGAAAAGGGAGGTTCATTCATCTTTTAAAAATGCAATAACCACTTTTCCACCTAATGCCTAATGATTTGGCTCAGCATCATAAATCCAGACCAGGCAAATCAATATTTCATCGTTACGCAACGTTAGACATTGTTAGAAAGATCCCTAATCTACCAAACACATAAATACTCCATTCAACATCCTGACCAGCAAATCCGGATCTCTAAAGACCTCAACAGAACGAAATCAATTCAACTAACTACAGCTACACTGGTTAGGTGATCATTCTCTAGTACTCCGTTTTGATCCAGCAATAAGGACAACTGTATCCATCTCAGGAAACACAGCCAATCTTAGATACCAGGAAACCGATATTGAAAGAAAACAACCACACAGGAAAATGAGCGAACGCATGATGTGCACACAGCAGTTAACAGAGAGTTAGTAGAAGCACCTGAACCAGCGCAGTAATAGCCTGTCTGTACTTCTTATCTTGCACATCTCCAGCAGCAAAGACACCCTTCACGCTCGTTTTCGTCGTCCCAGGAATAGTTACAACATACCCATCCTCATCAACCTTCAACTGACCCTCCAAAAACTTGGTCGCAGGCTCGTGCCCAATGGCGAAGAATAACCCCGCCACATCCACACTCTTTACATCCCCGTTCACTTCATCCTTCACCTTTAACCCATTAAGATTCTTTTCGCCGACCGCCTCAACCACTGTCGAATTCCACAAGACTTCAATTTTAGGGTTCCCCAACGCTCTAGCCTGCATAATCTTTGATGCCCTGAAAGTATCCCTCCGATGGATAATATACACTTTAGACCCATACTTGGTCAGAAAATTGGCCTCCTCCATCGCAGAGTCGCCGCCTCCGATCACAGCCAGCGGTTTGTTTCGGAAAATAGGGGCAGCGCCGTCGCAGACTGCGCAAGCGGAGATCCCGCGGTTCCAGTACTTTTCAGAACCAGGAAAGCTGAGGCGCTTCGCGACGGCGCCCGTGGCAACAACGACCGAATCGGCGAGGACGGAAGTGGAATCGGATGAGACCTTAAAGGGGCGAGAGGAAAAGTCGCACGTGGTGACAGTTTCGGTGAAAATCTGGGTGCCGAATCGGACAGACTGGGATCGGAACCGGTCTGTGAGATCAAGGCCAAGAATACCGTCGGGGAAGCCAGGAAAGTTTTCGACGTCTGAAGTTGTGGTCAGCTGGCCGCCGGAGCGATGTCGTTGGCCATCCAGCCTTCGAAGAGAATGGGCTTCAGCTCAGCCCTGGCGGCATAGATGGCGGCCGTGTGTGCAGCTGGGCCACTGCCGATGATGCAGATCCGGGTGCGGAGGGGCTCTGAGGTGTTGATCGAATTTGCCATTATCGCAGAGGTAGAAAATTACGTTCTGTGTGAGATGGGTCTGAGAGCGGGGTAGCAGAGGTGGTTGGGGGGGCTGCTGCTGCTCTCTCGTCTGGAATATTAATGGACTGAAATGTTCCGTTGGCGGGAAAAGTCTGCAGCCGATTATTGGGATTTTTTTAGGGTATTCTCGCTTGGGGTGCTCGTACTGGGGGACGCCGCTATGGTGGCGCGTAGGTGTCAGATTTGATCCGAGCAAAATTGTACGGTTACTATATGAGCTCGTTTGGACAGCTTCCAGCAGCAGACAGCTTCTACAAACCATAAGCAGACAACTTCTCAATTTTCAGCAGCATGATCTAACAATTGTCTCTGTTTTTTAAAACCATCAGCAAGCGTTCCACCAAACACCAAAACCAACAGCTGACAGCTTTGCAAAACCATCAGCAGACAGCTTCTCAATTTCCAACAGCAAGACACAACAGCAGCCCCTAGCAACTGTCCCCAAACGAACCCATTATAGTAGGAAGAAGGAAATTTCATGAATTGTTCTATATTGGTTAATTCATGAAATGCACCTTAATAAAAAAGTCCCAATATGTACTATATTTTTGTAAATTTTATGAAATATCACTATAGTTATTGATCAGAGAAAAATAGACACAAAATATTACTACTTGCTAACAAAATATTTTAAAGTTCAATATGTTCTAAGTGTTTAAAATTAATAAAAATTCACAAAAAAAAACTCCAAATACCAAAACAATATACAGAAATAAAATTTATGAAAATTGAAAAATAAAATAACAAATATATTTAAGTATCATAAATTACAAAAAAAGTAAATATTTTTTTACATATTTTTTTAAAATTATTCACTACCTTAAAATGAATATAGTGTTTTAAACACATACTTTATATCAATTTATACCGATTAAGTACCATAATTTATACCAAATAAGTACCAGAATTTTTACCATACATTTTTAAAATTATTTTCTTCTAACATTTTAAATTATTTGTTCAAAATAAACTTTTGAACTTTTTTTTACTAATAGTTAGAAAATTATGTTTACAAAATTTAGATTCTATTTTGCAAATAACTTTATGAAATAATATTTTTTTCTCTACAAAAAAATATTATGTATATAGTTATCTACAAAATAGAACATAATTATTAAAATATTTTTTCTAAATAATAGTTCAAAACTATAATAGAATTTATCTTCAATAAATAATTTAAATTGATAGAAAAAAGATAATTTAAAAATAGATGGTATAAATTATAATACTTAATTGGTATAAGCTGGTAGAAAAATTGGTATAAAGTATGTGTTTAAAATTATATTTTTTGTGATATTCGATAATTTTTTAAAAAAATCTAAGAAATATTTACTTTTACAATATTTTATGATATTTGAATTGTGTTTTAATTTTTATATTTTCATAATATGTTCAATTTTCTATGAACTTTATAAATTTTTTAACACTTGGGAACATATTGTAAACTTTAAAAGTAATTTGCTAAGTAGCAGGAGTATTTTGTCTTTTTGTTCTTTTGGTCAATGACTATAGTGACATTTCGTGAACTTTTACAAAAATATAGTGGCATTTTTTGAATTTGGACATTTCATGAATTAGCCAAAAATGTAGTGGCATTTCATAAATTATATAATGAATTTGAACACGTCTTATATAAACCTAGTCACATCGTGCACTCACTATGCAGTGCGCCGGGAGACGACTGGGATAGTCATAGTTGTCCAGTGGCTATAGTCATGCTAACCATCCAGCGGCTATGTCGACATCAGCCTGCGAGTGGCTGCGTACGTTGTAGCTTGTTACTTGTTGTCCTAAAATATAGTAGCTTCTTTATAATTTTTTTAAAAAAATACTTCTATAACATTCTATTTTTAGAGTGATGTTAACAATTGTCAAGGCGAAATTGAAGCATACATAAAAGATCGTGGAAACTACCAAAACCTATATTACAAACCCTAGATTATTTAGTATTTGTAGGGTCTGTTCGGGGTTTGGGTATATTTTGTTGTCCATTTTATACTCATGTAACGTTGTAGTTATCTCGACAAGTTTTAAGCATTTAAGGTATAGGCTTGTTAGACCAAACACCAAACTACAAGCGTTAAATAATTTTTTGCGGTGTAATTTCCCTAGGGTATCTTTGGGGTTTAGTGTAGCTTTTTGTTGTTTATTTTACACCCTTGTAACATTTCAATTATCTCGACAAATTTGTTAAGGTTTAAGGTTTAGGATTTGTGGTCGTTAGACCCTAAACTCTATACTATAAGCCTATAATAAATTTGTGACAGTTTAATTTTCTTAGGGTATGATCATTCTGCATGCTTAAGGTTATCTTTCTTTTAAATTAATCTTATGCTTTAAAACATCGCAACTTATTCGTAGTTTTTAGGGTTTGTGGTTTAGGGTACAAACCCTAAATAAACCTTCGATAGGTTATACTATCCTAGGGTATGATCATTTTTCACTCTTTAGGGTATCTTTTTTAATTCATTCTATACGTTTATAATGATGCAATTTAATATGCACATTTTATAGGGTTTTTAGTGTAGGTTTCTTTTTTTCTTCAAAAAGATCTTTTTCTTCATTCTTGTTCTTCGTTGCACTCTTTGTGCTCTTTATCGTGTTCTTCATTAAATTTAAGTGTTTTTCATCTAACAAGCTAAATCTGCCATTTGTATCTTCCATTGAACAAATCTAACATGTTTTGTGCAGTTTAAGAAAAAAAAAGATCTGAAAAATGCAGTCGACGGGTGGGTAGAAGCCTGTAGCCGCCTAGCGGTGGTGAGAAACCTAGCTGCCAGACGGCTGTGGACAAGGTGGCCGTCAAGCGCCTAGGTTCTTCACAACCTTTGTCTTTAGCTTTTGGTTGACTGCTCTTTTTAAATTTTTTTAGGATTTCTTTTATTTTTGTACATTTAAATATTACATATTTTTAGATAAATTATTACAAATTACAGCTTAGTTAAAAAATCTATGGTTTTTGAACTTAATTCAAATGACCATTTGGAGTACTAAAGTGATTGCAAATAAC
Organism: Limonium bicolor; assembly: GCA_023374045.1. NCBI lineage: Eukaryota > Viridiplantae > Streptophyta > Magnoliopsida > Caryophyllales > Plumbaginaceae > Limonium > Limonium bicolor. Next base: position 143,583,419 of record CM041778.1, read on the forward strand.
ACCTCTCAAGTACAATTTTTTCATTAATGTTATAATTTATAACAAATCAGTTTAACAATGTTAACCTCAGTTCATAAGTCAAACATCTGATAATAAAATGTAGGTTTATAATCAAAGTCTAGCCACAACAATTCAATTTGACAAAAGGAATAGTTTGGGGATATTTGTCATTGAGCAATCCCCTTGGTTTCAAACAATTAGTCTACTATACGACTGGAAGCACGCTGTATTGTGTTTTAAAATATAAAATTAGTTTGTTCAATTTTTTGACTGAAATTTTATAATAAACCAATGCCAATATAATATACCATATTTATTGGTTTACCGATTTTTAAACATCAAGTTTGTGTTCATATAATCTATACTTGTTGTTAAATTTTTTAACCCCTTTGTTTCCTTAAGTTTGTTAGAGTTCAAATTAGATACCAGTTAGTAATAATATTTTTACTTAAGTTAAAATCTATTTTCTAAAATTTTAAAATGGAAAAAAACTTTAAAAACACATCATCACTTCCATATAAAATATTTTTTTACACGTGTACACCAGAAATGGCCGGTTTCATGGCGTCGTTCGTTCACCGCTAAAAAAACAGATACAACACCCCACACAAATGTGTACAGAATAGATAGATAATTATTGATCTTTTTTTCAGTGGAACCCACCAATTAAACCATTCCGATGATTGGTTAACTATAGGAACATTATTTGTAAGGCAGCAATTGCCGCGTTTGCTCCTTCTTTTAACTGGCATCAAATGACGCCCAGTGTTAGGCGTTGTTCGGAGTTTTGAACCAAAAGCTTGGTTTACAAGCTTTTTCTTTAATCTACCCCTAGTTAACAATAATCAACTGACACATATACATTAGGTTAGATTTTAACAAATAAAAACTGACGCATGACAGTCAAAAAGTAAACAAATGAGATTAATGGTTCACTCGTGGGAACGCCCCCTTAGACAAGTAACATAAATTGCCGGTTTGAGGAAGCTCACTCTCTTAGACTGACAAGCTATTATTGCGAAGGACGCCGAGCCGTTCGGTGGGCGACAGTGGACGATTTCTTCTTCTTAGTCGGACGGGCACATGCGTGTTCCTGTGACGGTGAAATTCAAAAATAGCTAATCAAATAAGTGAATTATAAAAAGAGATGAATTTGCTGCGGAAAAGGAAAAATGAGAGTCGTGCTCTCTCTCTGCGCTCCTTCGCCTCTCTGAATCTGATTTGCACTCCCCGACGGCCACTTTTGCGGCGGTCGAAGTTTTTTCTTTTCTTCCCTTTTCAGTCAACACTCTCTCCGTGCCTCTTCGACGTTTTCCCTGTTTCTCACGGTAATTAGCAAGATGGTAGAGTCGGAGTCTCCCCGTAGACCAGCAAAGATCCCGCGCAATTCGGAATGCGCTAGTATGTCGGTGACAAGCAGCAAGGCGATAATCAGGATTCTCCTGCAATTCCTCAGGCGCAAGTGCTTTCTTTCAATACGGTAGTGATAAGTGTCTAAATGAGCATGTTTTAGAGGTGTATTTCATATATAATATTAGCACTTTTCTTGCTCATTTCTCCACTTCGGTTAGTTTTCCTCTAGTTTATGTTTTATTGTTTATCTTACAATTTATTGGTTTAACATGAGGAAAACCACGCTGGGAGAAAAGTAGACGAAGAGACGAACGCATAGACGTAAACGGCTCAGAAAACGGGGTCCAAACGAAGAATCTAGAGCCGGTCAAAGTTCGAAGGAAAATAGGTCACGAGCACATTGTGTCCGCATGGGCAACCGCCCCAATATGAGTGGACAAGACTACCGCATACAGTCAGGCGGACACCACCAACACACAACCGCCTAGCTACCGCCTTGATTTAGGCGGACATCACACCAACCACAACCGCCTCTATATAGGCGGACTCATGGGCGGTTTATAGACAGAACCGCCTGTATTGGGGTGGACTACACAGAAGGGAACCGCCTATATTGGGGCGGTTGTTTAGGCGGTCGTGACTAAAACTCAGTCGCGCACACAGTTTTCTTCTTCGCGCCGACTCTGTAACTCTCATCTGCAACTCTCATCTGCAACTCGCAATATCTCCTCCGCCTACTTAAATCGCTCACGCGTTTCGGCTCTGTCCCCTGCAATAAATGAAGCAATCAATGAAGCAATCAACTGCAATCAATTCCTCCGCTCCAGACGTCCTCTTCCCTTCCTCTATAAATACTCAGTTACTGCAACCTTGTACGAGTGCACGGAGAAAACCAGAAAATCACTCACACTCACCTCATCTCATTCTCTTTCAGTAAATCACTCCCGTACATCATTACACTCCATTCAGTCCCCAGATCTGTAACTCTCTAATTCACCCACCTCACTTACAATAACCTACGTACATGTTCCACTCTTCATTTCTCCATTCACCAATCACGTCTCCGTGCTATTATTACGTCCAACCTCTGTCTGACTTATTACCAGTTAATATGTCAGGCTAAGGAGGATTTGCTCCGGGCAAGGGTTTAATTATGGTTTGTTAGCTGTGTAATATATTTCTACCGGTTAAATAAATTCAGTTTGTTACGATTAAAGTTTTGTTTCTCTCCCTTTTTAATAAATTTCATCGGTTTATTAAAAAGCCTTACTAAGTCTGTTTTTAATTTCATCGGTTAGAAACAGACGGATTAATTAAGCCGTAAAACTGTAAGAACTTATTTTCATCGTTGAAGTTAATACATGTTGCAAGAATAAAATTCCTCACACTCCTCTGCCGTTTACACGCTTTTTGCTTGAGTTTTCATCGGACCTTACATTACAGGTAAACGAGTTCTTATGAGTTTTCATCGGACCTTAAGAAAATTACAGGAATCTTGCCAAACTATTTTATTAAAACCGGTAGAGATAACACAATTAATCAGATCATATTAACCTAAACCCGGAGTTCCATTTAATTCATCTGCACTCAGTTTCTAATCTGCTTAATATTTTCTCTAAAAACAAGTCAATTAACTTCCCCCCTTTTGTGACAAGCTTAGGAACTATTTTATCTCGCTATAAGTCCCACGGTTTGACCCCGGCCGCTTCTGTCTTCTATACTACTGCGACCGGGTTTTAATTTGCAGCCCGACGGATATTTTGAGTATTAATTTCTTTCTTTTATCAATTTCACCTGTGCTAATAACTCACGATAAATCCACTCTGCAAAATGGCGCCGTTGCCGGGGACTTGATTTAATCTAGTCCCTAAGCCCCGGTTAATTCACCTGTTATATTATAATAATCTGTCAATATTATCTTGTTAATAATCTGACTTGGACATCGGACTTCTAATTTGACTTGGACATCTGACTTGGACATCTGACTTTGGACTTTGGACTTCTGACATCTAACTTTAATATTATTGTCATTTAATTTCCATTGTCCTTAATTTTCTGTATACTAACTACTAACTTAAAATTTCTGTCATTTCAATTTCCATTGTCTCTAACTACTAACTTATAATTTCTGTCAACTAATTCCTAACATTTTTATTTTTTCTAACACATAACCAGTTCTTTTCTCTGTTTTGAGTGGTGAATGCCTTTTACCAGGTCACACAGCTACCCAGAAAATATTAATAATCACACGGTTGGTTATAATCCAGAAATCGAGAGAACCTTTCTGCGTACCCTAAGGCAGAGACGAACTTAACAGAACATTACCACCACAGTGATAGATTCTGACCCGGAAGCTAACATGGCATCTACACCAGCAACGGTTCGAAATATCAACAGGCCGTCTAACCAAGGACAACAGCCTGCTATCATCCTTCCTCACCTCAGCCCATCCGAATACGATGAGTGGCAGAAGCTGAAGCCATATCATCAGATTCGATGTGTGAAGGAGTTGGGCATGTTTGATGGCACCAGTCCGGACGAAGCCCTGTTACATGTTACAAAATTCTTGCAACATGCCAATAGTCTTACTGCAACCGACGCAGTACTCCAGTATGCAAGATTGTCTTTATTCCCACACAGCCTGACGGGAAGTGCGAGCAAGTGGTATCATAGCCTAACACCAAGTACCATCGGTACATGGGACGACATGGCCACCAAGTTCTACGACAAATTCCTACCCCCGAGCCGAACATTAGAGATGATTGCTGAAATTTATAATTTCAAGCAACCAGGGTCGGAGAATATTTGTGAAACTTGGGATCGTTTCAAAGGACTACTACTTACTTGTCCTCACCATGGTCTGACGAAAGAACAAGTATCACAATTGTTTTACAAGGGCTTGATCGGTCCGTGCAGAACAATGGTGCTATCTTCGTTAGGGGCTGACATTCTGAAAAAGCCAGGAGCACAATTTCTGAACAGCATGGAATCTCTCTGTGAGGAAATCAGAGACTGGGCCTCCGGTGGATCAAGGAGCGGTACTCCAGGGTTGTACCATGTTGGGGAAAGTGACAACAAATTTGACCAGCTCATGAGAAGCCATGAACAGCTCATGGAGAGCAATGCTCAGCAGGCCACAAAAGTCAGTACTCTGCAAAAAGTGGTTGAGCAGATGGCTATGAATTCCTTTCCCCAGCAAGCTAAGTCGATGATTTCCCAATCATCTGCAACTATTTCTTGTACGCAATGTGGCGGGCCTCATGATTATGAACAATGCCCCCAATTACAGAAATTAAAAGCAGCGGAGGAAGCAAACTATCTCACCAACAATTCAGGATACAGACAACCTTGGCAACATAACATGCAATCCAATCTTCGCTACTCAAACACCGAAAATATTCAGAACCCACATACCCTACAAACATCCCAAAACTACAGACCTCAGTCCAATTTCCAAGGAGGCCAAAGGCAATATCAACAACAGCCTTATGGCAATGAAGCTTCATCGAGTCGATCAACTCAGCCTCCTTCGAATCCTGAGTCTGAAATGTCTCAAATGCAAGAGATGTTTAAGGCAATGATGGGTAAATCCCGAGATACGCAAGAAGAGGTCGCAGCTCTGCGCAAATACCAAACAGCCTTGCAGTCTCAAATACAACAGCTTTTAACTCAACAAAGACCTCCTGGTCAACTCCCTTCACAAACCAATCCAAACCCAAAAGAGTATGCAAAAGCAATTTACATAGTGGACCAACCCATCACATTAGCTCAAAGGGAGCAACAACCTGAGAGTGAAATGGTCCCTGAAGTGGAGCAGCAGGCCGAGGAAGAATACCTCGACATGAACCAAATGAAGCTCTATGCCAAATTAGTTGCGATAAACGAAATGATGGAAGGTCCACTAGACCTTACATCACAGCAACCGGAGAGCAAACTGGTTCATATAGTGGACGATTTACCTGAGGATTTGAGTTCCTCTATATCACCACCCCGTTCGAAAAAGAGCAAACGGTATCGAACCTTCTGCTTGAGCTTGAAGACAAGCCATCAGAGGACAACTTCTACCTCAACTTCATGGAGTCTCCTCCCTCTGAAGTCAATTGCCGTTATTTCCCCTCATTCTCTGTGCTATATCCAGAAAATGAGGATAGTTACATCCTCAAAAATGAGGAGGAGGAAATGCTCGCTCCCGTCAGAACATCCAAACAAAACACCAATATCAACCTCAAGGAGCCATCTCCCTCTGAAGTTGAAATCAATCAGGGCTCTTCATATGAGCCTCTTCAAAAAGATGAGGATATTACATCCTCAGATTCGAGGAGGAGGAGCCATCCAACTTTGATCCTCACACCAAGGGTCATTTATTGAAAAATTTGGGCCCTTCGACAATGAAAAATAATGCCCACCCAACCCACCCCGTTGAAGACCACTTCCTCCTTCATTTCATTCCAGAGGAGGAAATTTACGTCCTCGACTATGAGCAAACACCACCACTACCATCTTGCATCCATACGGCTAAAGAACAACGGGAGAATGTTTACATTCTCAAATTTGAGGAAGCACTACAACCATCACCGGTTTTCACTACAATATTAATGGCAGCAAACACCTCCTTCAAAACCAGGTTTTGTGGAGTTGTCTTTTCCTACTGTAATTGTTGCCGTTATACTGTGTTTTGATCCAGGTGGTTCGGTCCTACATATTGCCAATTTCCTGTTCCCGGTACTACCATTGTCAACATTCATTTATGATCCGGGATAATAAAGAACATACGTCTAGCTAGAGACGTTAAACCCGGGCAGCTCGGTGGGAGGCAACCCACTATCTATCTTTTGTCTTTCCTTTCATTTAATGTTGTTTTCTTTTTTGTACTATATTTCCCTTTTAGTTGTTATAATAAAATGCAGGTTTCACTTGAGTTCTTCTCGCTGTGTAGAATATTCTTTACAGGTTCAATTCATGACATTCCACAGCTGCACTCAAGTGTGGGGGAGCTCTACACACTCTACGAAATCTGGGGAGTACACTCTTTCCTTTATTAATTGCATGCCCTTTTAATTTAATTCCATCTATGCAATGAGGGCATTGCTTAAGCTTAAGTGTGGGGGAAGAGCCTTTTCAGGGCATTTTGTGCTTAAATTGTTTAAATCTCTCTGCTTATCTTGCATTTGTTCAAAAATAAAATTATGTACCCTGCTAATGTAGGTTTTCTCTTTAAAAACAAATACTATTATGAATGTGGGATAAATGGTACAAATTTTAAAATTTTTCATCTGATTACTTTTGAGGAGCATTTTTCTTATGCGGTGTGACCAAATAATCTGCAAATGGTTGGATTTTATTGCTCAGGGTTTCCTTCTGTCTTCTCTCTTAGGGATTGCTAAGGGGTACTTCTCTGTTAAAAAAAAAAGAAGAATACAAAAAAAATAAGGGACTTTCGAGACACCGTTGGTAACCAACAAAAGAGTTGAGTGTTCTTGAATACAAAGGCGTGATGCCTATATTTTCTCATCTCTTATGCAAAAGTGAAACAAATGCATAAATCTATTTTTCCTTTTGTTTTCTCCAATGCCCATTCTTGAGAGCAGTTGGCCATGGTAAAAGTTCTCGGAGTCGCCTAAACAAAAGAAACATTGAAGTACCTTAGATCATACCCCGAAACTCTATATTTGTTTTTTACCCTGAGCACACCTATGCCACCAGCAGATAATTTCTCACATTCCTCAATAAGTTAAAAATCATGATTTGTTCACCTCTTTATCCTACCCTTCATAATAATATTTGTTAGTATTGAGCATTTCCTACTTGCTTAGGTACGTGGTTTTGCTTGAGGACAAGCAAAAAGATAAGTGTGGGGGTGTGATAAGTGTCTAAATGAGCATGTTTTAGAGGTGTATTTCATAATAATATTAGCACTTTTCTTGCTCATTTCTCCACTTCGGTTAGTTTTCCTCTAGTTATGTTTTATTGTTTATCTTACAAATTTATTGGTTTAACATGAGGAAAACCACGCTGGGAGAAAAGTAGACGAAGAGACGAACGCATAGACGTAAACGGCTCAGAAAACGGGGTCCAAACGAAGAATCTAGAGCCGGTCAAAGTTCGAAGGAAAATAGGTCACGAGCACATTGTGTCCGCATGGGCAACCGCCCCAATATGAGCGGACAAGACTACCGCCTACAGTCAGGCGGACACCACCAACACACAACCGCCTAGCTACCGCCTTGATTTAGGCGGACATCACACCAACCACAACCGCCTCTATATAGGCGGACTCATGGGCGGTTTATAGACAGAACCCCTGTATTGGGGCGGACTCCAAGCAGACAGAACCGCCTGTATTGGGGCGGACTACACAGAAGGGAACCGCCTATATTGGGGCGGTTGTTTAGGCGCTCGTGACTAAAACTCAGTCGCGCACACAGTTTTCTCTCTTGCACCGACTCTGCAACTCTCATCTGCAACTCGCAATATCTGCTCGCGCCTACCTTAAATCGCTCACGCGTTTCGGCTCTGTCCCCTGCAATAAATGAAGCAATCAAAGCAATCAACTGCAATCAATTCCTCCGCTCCAGACGTCCTCTTCCCTTCCTCTATAAATACTCAGTTACTGCAACCTTGTACGAGTGCACGGAGAAAACCAGAAAATCACTCACACTCACCTCATCTCATTCTCTTTCAGTAAATCACTCCCGTACATCATTACACTCCATTCAGTCCCCAGATCTGTAACTCTCTAATTCACCACCTCACTTACAATAACCTACGTACATGTTCCACTCTTCATTTCTCCATTCACCAATCACGTCTCGTGCTATTATTACGTCCAACCTCTGTCTGACTTATTACCAGTTAATATGTCAGGCTAAGGAGGATTTGCTCCGGGCAAGGGTTTTAATTATGGTTTGTTAGCTGTGTAATATATTTCTACCGGTTAAAATAAATTCAGTTTGTTACGATTAAAGTTTTGTTTCTCTCCTTTTTTAATAAATTTCATCGGTTTATTAAAAAGCCTTACTAAGTCTGTTTTTAATTTCATCGGTTAGAAACAGACGGGTTAATTAAGCCGTAAAACTGTAAGAACTTATTTTCATCGTTTAAGTTAATAAATGTTGCAAGAATAAAATTCCTCATACTCCTCTGCCGTTTACACGCTTTTTGCTTGAGTTTTCATCGGACCTTGCATTACAGGTAAACGAGTTCTTATGAGTTTTCATCGGACCTTAAGAAAATTACATGAATCTTGCCAAACTATTTTATTAAACCGGTAGAGATAACACAATTAATCAGATCATATTAACCTGAACCCGGAGTTCCATTTAATTCATATGCACTCAGTTTTCTAATCTGCTTAATATTTTCTCTAAAAACAAGTCAATTAACTTCCCCCCTTTTGTGACAAGCTTAGGAACTATTTTATCTCGCTATAAGTCCCACGGTTTGACCCCGGCCGCTTCTGTCTTCTATACTACTGCGACCGGGTTTTAATTTGCAGCCCGACGGATATTTTGAGTATTAATTTCTTCCTTTTATCAATTTCACCTGTGCTAATAACTCACGATAAATCCACTCTGCAGGCAGTCACGGAGGCTAGTAACCAGAATCTACAGTGGGAGGATAACAGCGATTCAGAAGACCTAGTTTCAGATGATGATGAGGAGGATATGGAGGATGAAGATCCTCACTGTCCACCATCCGTATCTCCAAAGAACAAAAACTTCGCTTTCGAGTCCATGGTGCAACACTATTATTGTCAAACTTCTTGGTAAGACTCTGCCGATGCATATCTTGTTTGATAGGCTTAAGAAGAGATGGAATCTGCACGGGGAGTTTACAATGGATGACTTGAGTAATGGTTTCTTCAAAGTGAATTTCACTAATCAGAAAGATCTTCAATTCGTGCTAACGGAAGGGCCGTGGCCGATATTAGATCACTATCTCACAGTAAGCGGTGGAGACCTAATTTTAACCCTGCTTCAGAGGCGTTAGCAAATCTCGAGGTTCTTGTCAGATTTCCGGAGTTGCCTAATGAGTATTATAACGAAGAGTTTCTCCGAATCTTGGGTGCCAAAGTTGGGAGGGTCAAGAGAGTTGATTTATCGATGGTAAATTTTGGAAAATCAAGGTTTGCAAGAGTTGTTGTAGAGGTGGACCTAACTAAGCCTCTACTTGCAAAGTACAGATTCCGTCGGCGCACGATGAAGATCGAGTATGAGGGGCTCCACCTTGTTTGCTTCTCTTGCGGGTGTTACGGACATAAGGACTCAAACTGCCCCAACCGGGAAACTGATATTGAAGTATTGCAGAGTGAAGGTGTTCCTCTAGTTCGGGAACCGGTGGCTGATGAGTTTCCACATATTACTAAAGACTATGGTGATTGAATGGTGCCGAAACGTCACAGCACCTTTAAATCAAAACAGCGCAAAGGGGTAGAGGTTCCAAAATCTGACCGCAATTTGGTGAAGAATGGATCCCGCTTCCAGATTTTGGATACGAATGAGAATTAGGAGATGGAGAAGACACAGCCAGTGCACTTAGTTCGCAATTCCAACATGGTAACCTCTACTGGGGGGACTACCACTAACCATGAATTAGCGCCGTCAATCCTGGGAATTGACCTAGGCCCTGTAAGTATCTCGACTGTTTCTTTGGACCCTAGGATTATGCATGTTGATATTGGTCGAAACTCTGTGGAAATTCAATTCGTATGTGCTCCTCAAATGGAGGGGCATATTTGCTCTCGGTTACTTTGTCTGAATGCTTATTTATTGTTTCATGACAAACATAATCTTTTGGAATATAAGGGGTGCTATGAAGGTCGGTTTTCATAGATATTTTTGGGAGATTATTCGTACTAATCACCCTAATATTGTTGTTTTGGTTGAGCCTAGGGTTAGTGGTCTTACCGCTGAATCGATATGCAATAGACTTGGCTTCGATAATGTGTACAAAGAGGAAGCTGTTGGTTTTAGTGGGGGTATTTGGTTGTTATGGAATAGCCCAATTAGTATCCAAATTATTAACTCCAATAGGCAGTTTGTGCATTGTCAAGTTAGTGGTTTGGGCAGGACTTTTTTGTTACGGCTGTTTATGCTAGCCCAAATGCGGTGAATAGACAAGGCTTTTGGAATGATCTGAACCTAGTTCAAGATAGTAATAATATTCCTTGGGTTCTTGGTGGGGATTTAATGCCACTCTTAGCCATGCTGATAGGAATCGGTCCTCTAGGAGTAATATGGGTATTGACCGTCTGTTTGCTGAGTGGTTTCATAGCAGAGCGTTGGTTGATCTTCCTGCCGCTGGTAATATATTTACTTGGTCTAATGGCTCTAGCAGTGCTAAGCTTGATAGAGTGATAGCTTCTACTGAATGGTGTAACCTTTTCCCTAATTACTCGGTCTTAAATCTCCCTAGGACATCGTCCGATCATTGTCATGTGCTGCTTTCTTTGTCGAATAATTCTTCTGTTTGTTTGGGTAAGAAACCGTTTAAGTTTTTAGTTGCCTGGCTAACACACCCTGATTTTAGATCTACTGTCCTTCAGAATTTAAGGTTGGACTCAAATATTCGAGAATCTTTAGATGATCTTAGTATCCATCTCCAAAATTGGAATAGGTTTTCCTTCGGGCATATTATTAAGAATAAAAACAGAATTACTGCGCGTATTAAGGGAATTCAGAAAGCTATTGATTCCGGGGTGGGTGATCATCTTAGGGGTCTCGAAAGGAAGTTGGTTCGGGAGTTGGATTTATGGCTTCAAAGGGAGGAATTACTCTGGTTTCAAAAATCTAGAGAGGACCAAATTAGATTCGGAGATAGAAATACTGCTTATTTCCATGCTAAGACTAGTATTAGAAGCTTGGTTTTAAAATGCGTGATGCGCTCCGATGCGATTAGGCTCCAGAAGTGATGCGTGATGCGCGAGGCGTCGATGCGAGCACATCCAGTTTGTGATGCGATGTTTACTAAATAATCACAACATTTTATACATATGAATTAATATTATGACACAATGGAATAAAAATTCCAAACACAAGTCTAAAGTAATCAAGTGTCAAAGTATTCAATCCAAACAACATAAGACAACAAAAATCCAAACACAAGTATAAAGTAATCAATCCACACAAGAGAATAATAACTTTTATATATAACAAACTTATGATTAGACTACGTGTAGATATCACCACATGAACCTATTGGATGTCATCAACACAAGATCAACTAAATCATCTTCAACATTAGGAGAGCCATATCCTCTTCAAGTTCTTCCTCCTCATCACTCAAGTTCGTCCTAGTATAAGTAGATGAAAAAGAAACAATTTTTCCTTAGAGCTTGAAGGATTTTCTCTTCCCCTCCTTAATGATATAGTTTTTCTAGATTGGATCATTAACCCCTATGAGTCTCATAATCATATCATATCACCAATTGTACACAGAAAGACATCAAGCATACACACAAGACTCATTCAAGCTTTAAGGTAATTTTTGATGTTCTTGAGTTTTTGATTACTATAAACCCAACAATAAGTGTATAGGGTCAAACTAGGTTGATATATGAGCATGTAGGAACAAACAAGAATAAAAACGGACTTCAAATGATGAAATTATGGTAAAAACAAGCATAGGGGCGCATCGGGGCGCATCAGGGTCGCATCGGGCACATTGGAGCGCATCACGGGCGCATCCTGAATAAACTGCCTCGCTGCCATGGATGCGTTTTGAATCAGATTTTAAAACCAAGATTAGAAGGAAGCGTAATAAAATTAGAACCCTTTTAGGTAATGATGGTGTTTGGATCAATGATGATGCTGACCTACGGAATTTAGTCCTAAACCATTTTGCCAAGTTATTTTCAGATGATGATTCGGAATTGGTTGTCCTTGAAGAACATGGTTTCCCTAGCTTCTATCTCTGATCTTGCTTTACTTAATAAGGATGTCTCTCTGGGGGAAGTTACCATGGCGCTGAATCTATGAAGCCTTTTAAGGCCCCTGGTATTGATGGGTTTCCTCCCGGTTTCTTTCAACATTTTTGGGGCCAGATTGGTCCTGCCATGTGTAATTTTGTCCGAGAGGCTTTTAGTTGTGGCAATTTTGACAGCAAGTTAAATCATACTATTATTGCTCTTATCCCAAAAGTAGAACAACCTATTAACGTGTCTCAATTCAGGCCTATTTCTTTGTGTCAAGTGCAATATAAAATCTTATCTAAAGTAATCGTGAATAGACTTAAACCGTTCATGTCTAGATGGATCTCCCAAAATCAGTCCAGTTTCGTACCGGGTAGAGTGATTTTTGAAAATATCATCCTTGTCCAGGAGGCTCTTCATTTCTTACATAATACTAAAGCGAGAGATGGATTTATGGCTCTAAAAATAGATCTTGCCAAAGCATATGATAGGCTGTCTTGGAAATTCATTAATGAGACTCTTGTTTGTTTAGGGTTGCCCACTAAGTTAGTTCAATTAAGTATGTGTTGTATCATCGATTGTATCCTTCCAGGTCAGCTGGAATGGGGGCCTCACTGATACATTTAAAGCTGGGAGGGGGGTGAGACAAGGGGATCCAATCTCCCCCTTTATTTTTGTTCTCTGTCTCGAAAGGCTTTCTTATCTTATCAACAAATCTGTGGAAAGAAAAGAATGGATACCACTTAGTATGGGGCGTAGGGGCACAAAGATTTCTCATAGTTTTTTTGTAGACGACTTAGTTCTCTTCGGGGTAGCTACTCCTAGACAAATCAGTGTTATGAGAGGAATTTTATCCGATTTTTGTAAAGCATCGGGTCAGGTCATTAGCTTTGAGAAATCGATGCTTCTTTTGTCTAGAAATGCTAGCGTGGAGAGGGCTCAAGTTTTAAGTAGTGAAGCTGGGATTCCAAACTCTAGGGATTTTGGGCGGTACTTGGGGGTTTTCCCTCAACAGGGTCGTTTTGATAAATGGAATCAGGAGTCCCTTATCTCTAAAATTAGAAATCGCCTTTCAGGATGGAAAATGAAGACGCTATCTTTCGCGGGCAGAATCTGTCTTGCAAAGAGCTCTTTATTGTCCATTCCGATTCATACTATGCAATGCCAAGTTCTCCCGGTTTCTGTTTGTAATTCGATTGACAAGATCTGTCGTAATTTTGTATGGGGTCATGATTCTAGCTCGCGAAAGTTCCATTCAGTTTCATGGGATCAAATTTGCAAGCCTAAGAAGCTGGGTGGATTGGGATTCAGACATTCAAGAATCATGAATTTGGCTTGTTTCGGTAAGTTAGTCTGGAATCTTGTTTCGAATGACAATGGGATCTGCAATCGCTTGCTTAAATGCAGATATCCGAACCCGGATGTGAGCTGTTGTTCCCCCACTTGGAATAATATTAAGAAATATAGTCCTTTGCTGCAGCAAGGATGTAGGTGGATTATCGGTAATGGTAAAATTGTTAAATTCTGGACTGATAAATGGTTATTTGATTCTGATTTATCTTCTTTTGCTTTAAGACAGGTGCCTGTGGCTTTACTTGGTGATTATGTTGCTGATTATTGGGATGAGTCAACAGGTTGGAAGTGGGATAGTTTTATGCGCTTTATTCCTGATAATTTGAAACATCTATTTGATAGTCAGATGGTTTTATTTCATGGAAATTAAATGCTTCAGGGAATTATTCAATTGTGACTGCTTATTCATTACTGGAGTCCATATATTTGCAAAATCATGGCAGTATTGCTGATTCTACTTTATTTACTAAGATATGGAAGTTCTCTGTGCAGGAAAGAATTAGGGTGTTTATTTGGCAGGTTTGTTTGGGCAAGGTTATGACTAATGTGAAGCGCTTTTCCATGGGGTTAACTAATGACAAATCTTGCCATTATTGCGGCCATGATGAATCTTTGCTTCATCTGTTTCGTGACTGTACTATTGCCAAGCGGGTGTGGATTCGCTTTGTTCCAGGTGACCATCAGAGGGAGTTTTAATCTCTTCCTTTTCTCGATTGGGTTAAATCTAACCTTATTAATCCTAAGTCCCGGTTGATTAATGATAGCCGGAGCGATGTATTTGCAATATGTTGTCACACTCTATGGAAATGGCGGAATAATAAAGTCTTTGGCTCTGAATTAAGAATGTTTCTACCTTTTCATCTTCTGATTAGTGCTTGCAGGAACAACCGGAGAGCATGGGTTCTAAATAGGCGCATAGTCTATGACTGCTCCAACACGTCTATGGCAAAACTAGCAGTTTGGAGAATTGGATTCCTCCAGAATGCGGGTATCTTAAGTTTAATGTTGACGGTGCGGTAAATCCTTCTTCTAATTGTGCTGCTATTGGGGGTGTTTGTAGGGACCATCAGGGTACATGGATCATTGGATTAGGTAAGATGGTGGGCAAGATGAGTGTGCTGCGCACAAAGGCACTTGCTTTACTACACGGAATTAAACTGGCTTGGAGGAAGCAGATGAGAAAGATCATGTTCTGCTCTGATTCCCTTGAGTTGATACAGCTGATCGAGAGCTGCCCATCACAGCATCATTGCCGGCCCCTAATTCTGGAATGCAGATCGTTTTTAGATAAGTTTGAAGAAGCTTCAGTAAGTTATAGTCCTCGCCAATGTAATGTAATAGCTGATGCTATAGCTAAGTATAGTCTTGAACATAATCTCAACCACGATGTGTTATTAACACCCCCAGTTATGTACTGCCTCTCCTTTTGGAGGGATTAAACCTAGTTATTAATAATACATGAGGCTCTGCCTCCGTTTTGCGACAAAAAAAAAAGAAATTGCCGGTTTCAAATAGTGGTTAGACAAGTCCAACCATCAATCCATTTCGACAATATCATTTTATTAAGAACAAAACGTCGCAACAATAAAGTTATTCTTTTCGTACTTTTTTCTTACAGTTTCATCAGGCATCATTTTTTAGAGTTTATGAAAATAAATTTATCTGCTCAGTTTTTTTATACTAACATCAAGTAAAGAATGGGCATTAGTTTGTGAGATTTAGCCGGAGATTAATATTAACTGACGTATTTATTACCCCAGATAGAAGTAGTTTGTACAAATGGAGTGTTAACAAGTGGCAATTAAAGGTATATTAATCTCTCAAAAACAACAGTTGAATACGATTAGTGGCGGATCCAGAAGCTTTGTCTTGGGGGTAATTTTTTTTTAATACTTATATGATTTAAGGAAATATAGAACCTTAATAATGGTTAAAAAATAAAAGTTTATTAAACCCTAAACTTATATAAATAATTATAAAAGAAAGGGGAAACATGAATAATGAAAATGAGCTAAGCTTGGTTTAAAAAAAAAATGATAGCTAAGCTAATCGATTTAATTATGTTATATATCTTGTATTTAAGGGTGTATTTATATTGAATAATTAAAGAATACATAACATGTATGACATGATTACGTGAGATAATACATGAATTAAGATGTTAAAGTGTGAGGGGTTAGTTTGTATACGAATTAAAGAGGCTCAATAATTCTTGATTATATATTATATAAATAATAATATGGTATTGAAAGGTTCATTAAACCTTGAACCATAATGAATAATTCTAGAAGAAAGAGACAAATAACTTTTAATATAAGGATTAAGTATGCTATAAATTATAGTATATTTAGAGATGGCAATAGTAAAAAGAATAGTATAGCAGTATATGATGTTGCAATAAATAATCATCTAAATTATTACCACTGTAAACTAGTAACCCGATTATCAGTACCAAAATCAACCATACCTAAATTAATCCTAAACCATTGCATGAATGCGTCAGATCATTAATCATAACCCATTATTTGTCTAATAAGAGCACCAGCCCACTATATTTTCTTAACAAAAATCCCAATATCCTCTCTTCTCTTGACTGTTAAATCGGCAACTTAATATCATTATCAATAAAAGCCACCGCCTCTATTCTTCTCTTCTCTCTCGATCTTTCTTCGTTTCCAAACCCCAACTAATTAACGAGCATATATGCTCTATGCCTTCTCAGCATTCTCTTATGTTCCAAACGAGCGAACAAGGTTGAAGGAGGGGCTATACGTGTTCTGCGCTCCAGGACTTCCCATCTCTCACACCAAAAACAGACAAGCTGCAGATTCTTTATCCATGCTTCTCTTATTGTTCTTGTCGATGAGCTGCTGCACAGAATGGAGCAAATATATATACACACGCTTCCTTCATCTCTTCCCTATGAGTTCCCTTCTGGTGTGACAAATCATTGAAGCTACTGCACCTCCAAACTAGATTGTAGAAGGGCTGAAAGCATTTCTACTCCAGAGCTGATCTTGTGAAGTGAATCATCTCACACACCAGTTTAAGGGGATGAGATCAGTTCGTTTCTGGAACCGGTAATATACTGAGACTTATTATCTTCTCTGTTATGGCCATTTTATAACAATAGAATCTTTGAGCTTCTTTGCTACTCCTCATTTATCACCCTTATTCTTATCTCTTGAAACTGGAATCGGTGAACGGGATACGTCCTGCAAATTTCTTCATTTTTTCTGGTGTTTGTGCCTCCGTGGTATCACTGGAACAACTGTATTCTAATGCCACAGGGAAGAGGTGGTTGAAACACTTGCGTTGGCCAAAAGGTCTTCTCATCCGAACCGATCGGATAAGCCGATTTCAGGTACCTCTGTTTTAAATTCAAAGAACTCGCATTCTTTTTTAGAGAAGCTACTTGAAAAACAAAATAACTACTCTGGTATGTCTCTATGTACCGATTTGTTATCTGCTTCCGAGGTAAATGCCCCCTTTGTTTCCATTGCTGATGAGGATATGGCATCTGAAATTGTGTTCTGGGAGAACTCCCTTGTCGGCTATCTATGGGGAAAAAATATAGATTCAATTTGGTTAAGGATTTTGTTAGAAGGGCATGGAGCTTTGTTCCTACTCCCAAGTTTTGCTTCATGAGGAAGGGTGGTTCTTGTTTAAATTCGATAAGGACGAGGATCTCCAACAAGTTTTAGACAAAGGTCCTTGGCTTCTAAATTCTTCCCCCCTTGTGCTAAAAAATGGTCCCCGAATTTCTCGTTCAATCCTAAAGACTTGAATCGTATCCTCGTCTGGATTCAGCTTCCCAAACTCCCCATCACCTTCTGGTTCTGCTATAGCCTTCCAAAGATCTGTGCTAAAATTGGGGTTCCGCTTCACACTGATCAATCCACTGATAAATCCCGCATCTCCTATGCTAGTGTCCTAGTTGAAGTTGACTTCAGTAAGGATTTACTGAGGGAAGTGGACATACACACGCCCCGAGGTTCCTTCCTGCAGCCTGTGATCTTTGAATGGGAGCCCATCTCCTGCAACGCTTGCAAAAAATTTGGCCATCATTCTCATAGTTGTCCCTCTCCTCCCAAGTCCGCTGGGGCTCCGCCCAAGTCCAGGAAGCCTCCCTCTCCTTCATCGAACCCCCTTCCAATCCTCCCCCACCCCTGCTCCTCCCCCTCCTAAGACCCCTTCCTGCCGCCCCATCATTGCAAGCCCCTCTATGCCCAAACAAGGTTCTCCTAAGACCCTGTCCACCCCATCATTGCAAGCCCCCTCTTTACCCAAACAAGGTTCTCCTAAGACCCTGTCCACCTCCTCAACCCCTGTCTCCCTTCAGCCCGGCCCGTTATTTCTAGAACCGCCTCCCTCCCCTCTCTTTCCGCCAAGCCTATGTCCCCCTCCCTTCACCTTGTCCTCCCCTCCTCTGATCAAGATTCCTGGATCTCTTTGCCCTCTAAAAAGCAAACATCTCCTACTCCTCCCCCTTCTAATGAAGACTTCTATCTTCAAATGGCTAATTCTTTCTCTCTCCTCGACACTGCTTCTGAGCTTAGACAACTCCCCCCCTCACCAAATCTCTCATGAATCTAGTTGTATGGAATGTTAGGGGTTGCAATGACCCTTGTAAGATTCGAGAAATCTTACACTTTGTTAAGGCTAATAAGTGTGTGTCTTTGGTCTCCTCGAAACGAGTCTCTTTTCCTAATCACAGCGTTATCCTTCAGCGTCATTTCTCGTCGTGAAGCTTCCTCCATAACTATTCTGCCCATCCTAATGGGGGAATCTGGATCTTTTTAAGCCTGCGGCCATTAATCTCTCCCCTCAGCACATCTCAGATCAGATGCTTTCTTGTAAAGCCTTCCCCCATGGTTCTGATCCCTTCTCTATATCATTTATTTATGGGAGTAACAATCCCGCCCTTCGATCCCAGCTCTGGGATGAAATAAAGGACCTCAGTGGCGCCATGGTGGGACCGTGGGCTGTTGCTGGGGACTTCAATAACATCCAGTATGCTGCCGATCGCCTTAGCCGTCGCCCCCCTTCTCCCCATTATTATGAAGGCTTTGCCGATTGTATTGTCAATGCCGATCTTAATGATCTTCGCTACTATGGTTGATTCTACACTTGGTGGAATAACCAATTCGACCACGCTTGAGTTATGGGTAAAATTGATTGAGTGATGGTTAACGAAGACTGGTTAGCCACCTTCCCCTTAGTTCGGCTAATTTTCTTCCCCCCATCTCTGATCACAGTCCAATGATCATCACTATCCCCAAGCCTTCTCTTCTGCCAAATGCTTTAAATTTCTCAACATCTGGGCGGGGAACCCAACTTTTATCCCCCTCATATGCCAAGCTTGGCAGGAGACTATCCCTGGTAGCAGAATGTATGCCTTTGTCAAACGTTTTCACCTCCTAAAATCCGGGTTGTCTTCTCTTCACAAGACTGAATATAGCTCTCTTTCCCTCAAAGCTTAATCCATCAGAGAGGAGCTAAGTGATGTTCAACAGGAGCTTGACTTTGACCCTTGGAACCCCTCTCTTATTTTTAAAGAAAAATTCTTGAGGTATGACCTTCGTATTAGGAATCATCACGAGCTCCTATTCTTTCGTCAGCTGTCTAAAATCCGGTGGCTGAAGCAAGCTGACTCTAACACTTCCTTTTTTCATACCACAGGACCGAAACCGTAGGTATATACCCACGGTTTGCCTACGGAAAAGTGAAGGAAGAGTATACCTACAGCATACCTACGGATTAACCACAGAAATATATACCCACGGACAATTCCATAGGTAAATGGCGTGGGCATTCACGCAGGGACTCAACACCAAGTGGCGCGAAAAATACCCATAGAATATTTCCGTGGGTAAACTGGCGGCAATAGATACCCACGGGATGTTTCTGTAGGTAAACTTAGATACAAGATTTACCCACGGTATATTCGGTAGGTAATGTGCGTACTAAAATATTTAACCAAATAAATTACCCACGGACACCTCCCGTAGGTAAATTATTTATGTCTACATTTTTTGCTTAGGTAATGACCTGTATACTAAGGCCGGTATTACCCACGGAACTTCCCGTAGGTAACTATACGACTAAACGACATCGTTTGTTAGCAAATAAATAACCAAAATACTAACTCCAGTTTACCCACGGATAATTCCATAGGTATTTACCCACGGACGTGTTCCGTAGGTAAAATAACAGCAAAAAAAACTGCGTCTCCATTGGTGTTATTTACTTACTATAAGCCAAATTTACCCACGGAAAATTCCGTAGGTATTTACCCACGGACGTGTTCCGTAGGTAAAATAACAGCAAACGACTGCGTTTCCATCGGAGTTATTTACCTACTAAGCCAAATTTACCCACGGAACTTTCCGTAGGTATTTACCCACGGAAGTTTCCGTAGGTAAAATAACAACAAAACGACTACGTTTCCATCAGAGTTATTTACTTACTAAGCCAAAAATTTACCCACGGAACTTTCCGTAGGTATTTACCCCGGATTTTTTGTAGGTAAAATAACAACAAAATGACTGCGTTTTCCATCGGAGTTATTTACTTACTAAGCCAAATTTACCCCGGAACTTTCCGTAGGTATTTACCACGGATTTTTCCGTAGGTAATCACACTGCTAAACTACATCGTACTCACGGAAATAACAACAAAACGACTACGTTTTTTCTACAGAATTATTTTCTTACTAAGCCAAACATACCCACGGAACGTTCCGTAGGTTACCACGGACATTTCCGTAGGTAATTATACCACAAAACGACATGTTTTTTAGCAAATCCATCATTATCTGGCTAGTTTTACTGATGGATGATTTCATTGTGTTATCGCGCACCATGCTCCCCGAAAGACAGTTCGACTAGCCATTCTCCTCTCCAAATTTTGACTCCCCAAGCTCACTCCCCAAACTGAATTCCACTGCGCCCAAATCTGAATTCTTCTCTGATTTTCTCTCAATACTTGCGTTTTTCAACGCTTCGAATCTTTGTGCCGTTCGGCTAGTCTGCAATTGAAGAATCTCAAGAACTGCTCTATATTTCGTCTCTGTAAAGATTGGTGTCGCCTGAAGAAGATGATAATGTAAGCCATTGTTCCTCTCTTGTCGCTTGAATTTTTTTTCCTGTCTTGCGGTTGCTAGAACCCTAGTATTCGAGAGCTAGGTTTTTTGAGCAGGAATTGAATCTGTGAGACAAGAACCCTAGACAACAGTCGACTTCATTCTCCATACTATCCCTCAATCTTACAATAAAAAATGTAATGTGGTTATCCTGTGTTAATTACTCCAGGCTGTTAAAAGCTATGTAACTTGCTGCTGATTAAGCAATAACTGTTATACCATTCGCTACCTGATAAAATTTGGGTTCTGAACTTTGTACATTCTCATCTGCTGCTGTCTGTTTATTTTTGAAATTGTAGTATTTTGCTCTGTTTCCATTACTATAAAAGCTGCTACTATGTCCATCTAAATACTATCTAGCTTAACGGAATCATTTTCAAAGAAACATTCAAAAATAGTAGCTTAGACTGCGATTGCTTCTGAGTACAAATGATGAGGCAGTCCCACTTTGAACTATGATAGATAAGACTACAAAGTTGCGTTTCTTTGATGGTTATTGCTGGCGTAAACAGGGATTAAGCAATATACAGATTAATTTCTTCATGTTTTATTTAAAGATACGAGCTGCTGCTTCTGATCAAACTGCACTGGTTATACTTCTACTTCAGTCAATCTAGGTCTACAATGCAGTTATAATCAATAAAATCCTATTTAGTAAAAGCCAGACATCCGTTTGGGAACAGATTTGTCGAGTATTACACTTATGTCACAGTCTTTAGGTAATTTCCTAGTACAACTTAGTTCTATCAAAGTTTTCATCATATTTTAATACCTCGCGCTACTATATCGCGCACTTAGTTTGATTTTTACAAGATGATTCATTCTTCTGTTAAGTTATGATGGCTCCAACTTTGGGTTAATGGTCATCGGTTGTGTGTGTCTAAGAGTTAAAAAGTTTATAAATGTATAGAATTACTTATGTTGTTTGTTACTTCAGTAAAAAAAATTACTGCTGTAAATCATGCAGCAGTTTCAATCTGCTCCTTTTTACCTCATCTAATTGCTGCTGTTAAAATCTCCATTTATTGCACGTTTTTGGTGATATGCATAACAATGTCCGTGTTTCCTCTTTTCTACTTAGTTTTATTTACATAGTGGCTGATTTTGTAACTTCCATTTTTTTTTGCACAACACTATACATTGTCTCAAGGGTTATGCTTCTTGCTTTACTACCACTGCATTATCAAATTACTTTTATGAACATTACAAAACTATAATATGTTTTCACTTAAAATTGATTAGAAGATGTGTTTTAACAGCTTCCTACATCTGTTGTAGCCCATGAAATGACTATAGCTTTTTAACTTTAAATCTCTGATACTGTGATAATATCGCAGTTTACAAAACCTGAATCCCGTTTCTATGGGTTAAATCATTAACTTGCTGCTGTTGTTTTTTCTTTTTTCCGCATGACTTTTAGTCTTGAAGTTATGAAGATTAGCTTGGGTAATCATTTCTGCGTGCGCATTGAAATGCTTTAGAACTTGATTTTGCAGTTTCAAATTCGATTTTGTTTAGCTTGCCTTGTCACGTCTTGTCATTACTTCATAAACTTTTAACTGTTTATAATATGGAAAAAATTGTGCAAAATGTTCTCTTAGGCTCCGTTTCGTATAGGTATAATGTTCTATTTCTTTCTGTAACACCCCTAAAACCGGCCTAAGAGTTAAGGGTATTACACGACCGCGTATACTATATACACCGAAGACGAAGGCTCTAAACGATCAAAAGCAATAAAGGCCCAAACTACCAGAGTTCACTTAACATTTGCAAACCAAAGTATTCAAATACGCGGAAGTAACGGATTCCAATACATATCCGAATTCAGAAACTCAAAACAGAGGAAGGCCCGAAGGCTACAACGTCATAACAAAAGTTTAAACAGTCAAATTAGCTAACACTACATCCCCAGAAACTCAAGATATCCTCGCTGATCAATCTGCAAAAATGTTAGAAGTAGGGGATGAGCACACACTATGCCAGTAGCAGCGACCGTCATCAGCAAGGTCGCTCAAAACAATTGAAATCAAAGAAGAAAGATAAACATCTTATGCCAATTCTCAGATAGTCAAGCTTTCAGAAACAGAAGTAGGTGGCACAAGGGATTCCCATGTCAGAAACAGTCAGAGCACTGAACAGAAAGGGGACCAAACACCAATGCACACACTCAGAAGGGTCGAAACCCATAGACCAACCAGTCTCTCGCAACGCAGAAATACTCGAAAGAGCCAAAGGGTTCGTCAACCCCACAGAACAGAAAGGGGAATGACACCACACTCAGAACACGTCTACATGGTAATACCACGATAGCTCGACCCCCCATTCACGCTGCAAAACAATAGTGCAATGTCCCAAAACAACTGGTTGCTTAAACAGAAGCAAAGTTGCATATAAATATGCCAAAACACTCATAAATCAGTAGCACAATCTAGGAAACCAACGCCACAAACGGCCTCAAATCGGAGTTCAAACAAGAAGGTATGTTGAAAACAGAGGGGTGTCCCGAACTTGGTCCGGACCTTGAAGTTCGCGACACAAGTCGAGACTCAGAAACCAGAGAAAGCCAAATGTCCGACTGGTTCCGACATCATGTGCGGCACACAAGTCGAGTTGAATCAGATAGAGGAGTTCAGCATGTCAACATCCAAGTTCGGACGGATGTCGGACAGGTTTTACGGGAACAACACCGGAAGGTCCGACCTTGTGTCCGGACGTCGAAGTTCGACACAGGTCGAACTTAAACCAGAGGGAAAACCTGAGGGTGTGTCCGAACATCCATGTTCGGACAGATGTTCGGACATACCCCGAACTCGTCAAACAGAAAGAAAACGCACTGTCCGAACTTCAAAGCTCGGACGGAAGTTCGGACAGTGCGAAATGAAATTTCCAGAAGACGAACAGAGCAGAAAAACAACACAAATCAATGCCTCAAAATGCCAATAAAGCACACACCAAATCAGACATTAAAACAGAAAACCATGGGGTTTAGCCATCCAAAATCACAACAAAACGCTAATAGAATCACACACAAAAACCAGACAACGCTCTGCAACACCCCATGGCTGAACTTCCAAACCGAGTCGAACCACCTACCTCATTATCAGCCGAAACCACAACGAACTGAGGCAGCAGGCACAATCCACCGCAGAGCAACAATCCGGACAGATCAACAGCCACTGATTAACCAAACCAATTGACACAAAATCAGAAACTGAAAAGAAACCCTAGATTATCCAAACCCCAAAATCTGCAACACCAACCTGATTCAAAGTGAAGATCTCCCACAATCTGCAGCAGTTCCACAGCCCGCACAATCACAATTCAACAGCGACGAAGCCTTCTGATTTAATCAAGAACAACGGCTCAAAATCAGAAAACAGAGAGAGAAGAAACCATCACGCAGACCCGAATTCCTGAACACGAACCTGAAACCGATCAGAGAAACACAGTAGCAAGACCCTCCAATTCGTTTGAAGCAGCAGCCTTCACGATCCTTAGCGACAGAGAGAATAGAGAGAGAGAAGAAAGGAAGAACGCTCGCTCTGAACGCACGATGACAACTGATGGAGAAGACCGATCGTGATGCAATAAATTAGATGAAGAATAATTAAATAAGGCTCCCACTCCTTATTAATTAAAGAAAACAATTACCTTCAATTGTTTTAATAGATGGACCTCCTTGCCCTCTGCAATTAAAACAATGCCGCCGGTCTCCCAACTGATGCAAAAAATCAATAATCCAACTTAGAAAAAACATTGCAACTGATAAACCCAAGGTTGAATTATGCGGGTTATAACACTTCTCTCTGTCTGTTTGCTCATTACACTTCTATTTTATTTGTACTATTGTTTATGGTTAGATTTTATACATTTGTTTGCATCTTTATGCAATGTTTAAATGGTCAGATGTTGAGCATTATTGGAGTGGTCTTTTATTAAGTTTTCTGTTGTTTTTGCAATTTATAGAAGTGCTTTTTTGTTCAGGACTTGCCATGTTCACTAGTTCTATTGAATATTTTTGCACTCTCTTGTGATCAGTCTAGTCCTTGAGCAAAGGGAGGGTTTCTTTGTTAATATTTATGATGATGATGGCTTGGGTTTCCTTCCACAAGGTTATTAATGTTATCCCATCTTCACCTCCTGCCTTCATATTACTACTCTCTACCAATTCTTCAATCTGCAATATCAGATTCCTCCTCATTCATTATGATTCCTCCTCATTTCAAAAAAGAAAATACAACAACAATAATCCAAGATTTATACATCTGTTGCATATGTTATATGTTATACATCGTTTGCATCTGTTTGCATCTTTAAGGATCTGAAAATATGTCTTCATTTGTACTATTGTTTATGGTTAGATTTGATACATCTGTTTGCATCTTTATGCAATAGAACATTACAATAAATACAGAGCTATAAGAAAGATTTAATTGTAAAAAATACAATAATTTGAGTGTTAACTTATGAAGTAGTATAATAGGATCAAGACCCATGTGCAGAAATAATTCGGTGACTTTATAAGTGTTCCATTCCACCGACCACACAGATTGATTGATGCTTCTGGGCTCTATCTGGTTAGCTATGCCACGTTATACTTTTGTTTTTTTCTCCAAGCTTTGATTACACTAGTAATATTATTGAGAGTCATGTATGATTCGAGTCTAGACGTTCATATTCAACATCTGCTAATGTCTCAACACTCAAATGTTGACTCGTGTAGAAGGAAACTAGTGCTTGATTACTCTGATTTTTTATTTTTACTTCCTGCGTTTATGATCATTCTTTTGGTATGAGCTCTGTTGTTGAACATTGGCGCGATGCAGTTTACCTATTATGAATTGCAGTTAAGCTATGAACTGCATCTTAAAAGTTTTCTACTTCATCATTCACTTGGCATTCAGTTAATGCTACATGTTTCCTGATATAGCTTACATGTGTTGTTCTGGTTGTAATAGATGCAGTTGCTGATCAAAATTTCTTCCTCTTTATAGTAGTAATAGGATTAATATAAGTTAAAGAAACAATAGAAAGTGAAATATGGTAGTAATAGTTTAGGTGCTGGTGCTGAAGAACAGTTCATTTAGGCTTTGGTAATTTACTCATTCTTGTCTTTGGCGAACAAGGAGCATACATGCTCTATGTCTCTGTTCATTCACTTCTCTTGTTTGTGCCTCTACAGATATAATCACTAGACGTTTGAAGACGGGGCTGAACCACAGTTTAATCCGGTACCGGTAATTTACTCGAACTTATCTTCTTGTCTATGGAAAATAAGGAACATACATGCTAGTGTCTTGTTCATTCACTTATGGTGTTTGTGCTTCTGCAGATATAAATCACTCGACTTTTGAAGATGGGCTGACCTCAGTTTAATCTCGGTGTCGGTAATTTACTCGAACTTATCTTCTTGTCTTTGGTGAACAAGGAGCATACATGCTCTGTGTCTCTGTTCATTAACCTCTGGTGTCCGTGCCTTTACAGAGATAAATCACTGATACAATCAGTTCATAACGTAAGTGGCTGTTTTTCTTTTTCACAACTTTGTTTCCTTCTTGTGCTTTTGGTTGTCTTACTCTTTGTCATAATTATGTTCTGATTATTTTGAAGATTAAATGTTTAGAGTGATGGCTATGAATATTTCTTGTTGACTAACTGCATGAGAATCTAGTAAAGCTTTCTGAACATGTCTTTGTCCACGTGATGGGCTTCCGCTACTTATAGATTTCGATGGTAAAGTGGGCTGCATCTGATAAGTGTGAAATTGATGTAGTTTTATAGGAGCTAAATCCTTATTTTGTGTAACTTTTTACGCACTTTCTCACACTTATCCTATGATTTCATGACTCTTATTTTGGACAAGAACTGATGCCAATTTATATGATTAAATCAGGAAATGATGGTGGAAATGCATAGTTCTCCTCACGAGCTTTCCAATGCCGCAAACCGGGAACAAATCGGAGCTCAAATGAAGAATCAGGGACATTAGAATACAACAAAAATAAGAAAACATTTCTTTAATTAAAAAAAAATTAAATTGTGAAGTCTGCATTCGCAGACGTTCACAAGAAAAAAAAAATCGAAAGTTGAGCGCGTAAAGATTGAAAAAAAAAATTCAAACGTCAATGTTCATCATGATCAAAAAAAAAAATTCAAAATCAAAATCAAAATCTGTACGCGTGAAGATTTGAAAAAAAAAATTGAAATAGAAAAGTTGAGTCTGCGTGTGTGCAGACAAGACAACAAAAAAAATAATAATTAAAAAATCAAAAGGAAAAGAAGTTTGCTTTTGAGACTTCTTGATTTGTAGGCGTGCACTTTGCAGACTCCAGACGCGCGAAGCAGAAAAAAGGAAGGCTTTTCGGTGCCGCCGTCTGACTCAGATCTCCCCGATTTACTCATCTGCCACCTATTATTATATTCACTACTCCTCCTTTTTCAGTCTATAAAAAACCCACATCTGCTCCAATTTTTGACATCATCGATCACCGGAGAGCAGACCATCCTTCCCCACCATCTCTTCTTTTCCTTTCTTACTTTCTCATTTTCCATTCCATAACTCACGTACACATACACCCATTTCCTTATATTACCAACTCCACCACACTTCCACTTATTTTCCATTTTCCACCACAAACTTCCATCTATTTACACATTCTCCACAAATACTATCCAAATATTGCAACCTCTAGTCCAGTATATTAAAATAGCAGAGCAATTCAGGAGTCCACTACAGATGATTTCTTCTACTCTTGTATCTGTCTATTTATTTAATATGTCAGGCTAGAATATTATACTCTGGGGAATGGTTATTATTAGTTTGTTTTAATTATGCAATTTATTTTACCGGTTTAAATTAATTATAATTTGATACAATTAATGTTATTCTCTCGCTTTACAATAAATTACATGAGTTTATTGAATTGCCTTACGAAATCTATTTTGATCAGGTCCGTGATAAATGGATAGGTCATATTAATTGTTATGTCTGTGGAAAAGCTTATTCTGGTTGAATAAGTCTAGTATTTCAGATGCAAAATATATTTCTTTTACTTAGCCGTTTACATGTGTTTTGCTTGAGTCTATATCAGACCTTGCATGTTCTGGTAAACGAGGTCATTAGAATTTAGGATTTAAATCTGAAGACTTAAAAGGAATTTTGCCAATTTATTCTTAATTAAACCGGTAGATAGCATAATTAATCAAACGAGTAAAACCTGAACCCAGAGTCCGTTCTTCCATATTACAACCACTTTTAATATTCTGTTATTTTAATTCTTAGCTGTTATTTATTCTGTTGTCTTTATTTTTTTACAATCAAACAAACAACTTCCCCCCGATTTATAACCTTTGCTAAGATTAGATTATTTTTCACATAGTCCCTCGGTTCGATACCTGGTTTCTCACAAACTCTACTACAATAACCGGGATTTTTGCAACCTGACGGTCTTTTGATTTGTTATTTTCTAGGATTATTTCTTAGTATTTAATATCAAATTTATCGTTTGCAAATTGGCGCCGTTGCCGGGGACTAGATTCCTGTCTAGTCCTTAGCTTGGGTTAAAAATTTGTTTTACTGCAGTTATTTAATTTTTACTATTATTATTTCTATCTATTTTTTTTCCAGTTTTAAGTTAATTTTTGTTTATTTAGCTGTACTATTTTTTTTACTCTACTTGTAAACTTTTGTGGAGTCTATTTTTCTCTTTTGCAGACAGTTGATGGTGTACACCCGTTCTTGGTCAGACACTCATCTCGATTGGGACAAAATCCTTGACCCAGAAATCGAGCGTACCTCTCAGCTAGCCAGACGCCAACAAAGGTTCCAAAGAGAAATACAAATGGCAACTCCTACGAACGGTGGTCAAGCAATGAGGCAATTTAACAGACCAGCGGCCATTCCTAGAAGAAGCCCAGTAGCTCTTCCTACGCTAACACCCGACTTAGTAAAGGAATGGAAGGATCTGAAGCCTTCACATCAGAACAAGGTCATACGGGATATGCCCTCTGGCACATTTGACGGCTCCGACCCCAACGACGCCCTAGATCATGTCAACCGATTTCTAATTAATGTTGATCAAATTGGGTGCTCCGATAGTCTCCTGGAGTATGCTAGAATGAGTTTATTCCCTAGCAGCCTCACTGGTGAAGCGATGAAATGGTTCTACTGTCTTCCTTCTGGTATTATCACTACTTGGGGGGAGATGACAACCAGGTTCTATGAAAAGTATTATCCGATTTCTAGAACTATGAATTTGGTTGCTACCTTACTTGCTTTCAAACAGGGAGTGTGAGACTATTTGTGAAGCATGGGATCGTTTTAAAGAGATGCTCCGACAGTGTCCTCATCACGGACAGGACCTCACTTGTATTGCTATGACATTCTTTCATGGATTACAGCATATACATAAGGCCGAGGTTAGATCAGCTTTGGGAGGAAACATCCTCAACCGATCTGGCACTGATTTCATGGCGGCCATGGAGACGTATATTGAAGAGGTTCGTCAGTGGGGCACCGAGGGAGGCAGGACTATGACAATGGGTGCTAAAGGTGCTAGAATATGGATCCTTGGATGGAGCAGATAGCAGAGTCTCAGGCTCAGCAGTCGACATTGGTAAGCTCACTGGTAAAAAGGTTTGATGATTTTTTAATTAATGGTCAACCTTCTCAGCAGGTAAAGAGGATAGCTTCCTCATCTTCATCTGAGCCTCTTTGTTCTCATTGTGGTGGTGACCACTCATTTGAAATATGCCCTCATCTGGAGGAAATACGGATTGCTGAAGAAGCAAACTTTTTGGGACAAGGGAATTACCAACAACCCTGGAACCGGAATCAACACCAGAATCTCAGGTATGGTAATCCCAACAATGCTTTAAATTCTAACCTTTTACAAAGTAATATGCAGGGTCCCCCAGGCTTCTCTAGGCAACCATACAACCAAGCCCGTCCTCAGATGCAGATGGGACAGGGCCAGAATTCCTACCAGCCACCCGTTAAGTCAGCTTCTGATGAAAAGATGGAACACTCCAGGATATAATTACTTCGATGGCTACCACCCAGAAGGAGCAACAAACTCTTAACCAATCCTTGATGAATAGTCAAAGAAATTTAGAGCAGCAGATGAACCAGATACTTACCAACCAACAGCAAAGGCAGCCTGGCTCGTTTCCATCTCAACCTCAGCAGAATCCGAGGGAGACAGCCAAGGCCTTAAAGATCTGCAACTGTGGTGTATCTTCGGAGGTCCAATCTGAGGGTGAGTTCAGTGCAGCTGTGACGTTAAGAAGTGGGAAGCAGTTGGGAAACTATCATCAAAATCAAGTGGCTGTAGATCAAACTGGTGAAAAGATCACCCCTTCTCTTTCAGACATACCATCAGGGCCTACAGTCCCACCTGTGGTAGTTTCTGAGGAGATACAGGCTCCTAATCTTCCACCCTCTTCTCCCTCCCCCTCTACTATTCATGTTGATGTGCCTTCTTCTACTCCTAAGC
The DNA here is from genome assembly GCA_023374045.1 of Limonium bicolor. Lineage (NCBI taxonomy): Eukaryota > Viridiplantae > Streptophyta > Magnoliopsida > Caryophyllales > Plumbaginaceae > Limonium > Limonium bicolor. The sequence goes on from CM041778.1 coordinate 143,613,672, forward strand.
AAGTAGAACTTCCATTTCCAAATAGGATGAAAAAGAAGCATTTAGACGAACATTTACTAAATTTTTAAGTATTTTTAAGAAACTGACTCTTGATATTCCTCTTATTGATGCTCTACAGGAGATGCCAAATTATGCAAAATTTCTGAAGGATCTCCTCACTCAAAAGAAGAAAAAAGGACAAAGAGACTGTCCACCTGACTGAGGAATGCTCTGCCGCTTTACTTCGAGCACTTCCTCCTAAGCAGAAAGATCCGGGCAATCCCATTGTTCCTTGCTTTATTGGGGATGTAGACTGCGGCAGTGGTCTGTGTGACCTGGGTGCGAGTATCAACATTATGCCTTATGCCACCTTCTTGAAGGTGAGAGAGGAGGAGAGCTACACCCGGTCCCTTTCAAGCTCCAGCTGGCCGACAGATCCGAGATTAAACCAATGGGGATTGTGCGAGATCTCGTGGTGGGGGTTGACCGCTTCATCTTTCCTGCAGACTTTGTGGTTCTCGACATGGATGACGATGTAGAGGTTCCGCTCATTCTGGGACGTCCTTTCCTAAGTACTGCCAAGGCTGTCATTGACGTTCATGATGGTAAAATCACCTTGCGGTATGAGGACGAAAAGATTGAATTTGATATGAAAAAGATGATGAAGTCCAGCTCCACCTCAGCTCATTCGGTTAGGTCGGTAAGTCTCCTAGATGAGGATGGCGAGGTATGTGAACTTTCTGCTGATGAGGAGGTTTATTCTATACCTTCTTCCCCTTTTTCTGATTTTGAGCCCTTGGAGCATGTTCTTGTCTCTTCTGTTGAAAATAAGACTTTTAATATGGATGTTAATACAGCTCTAGCTCATGTCGAGAGAGGAAAGACAGGTTTTCAAGCCTATCGCCCTCCTTTGGAGAAGCTTGATAGAGATATCCAACGACCTATTCCTTCTATAGAGCAGCCTCCAGTACTTGAGCTTAAGGAGCTCCCCTCTAATCTCAAATATGTTTTTCTTGCTGATAACAATTCTTTGCCTGTCATTGTCTCTTCTACTTTGACTTCTGGGCAGGAGACTAGGTTGCTAGAGGTGCTCAGGAAGCATAAGAGAGCCATTGGATGGACCTTGGCTGATATCAAAGGGATTGATCCAGCCTTCTGCACTCATCATATATGGAGGAGGATTACAAGCCGGTCAGACAGCCCCAGCGTCGACTGAACCCTAACATGAAGGAAGTTGTCAAGACAGAGGTGTTGAAGCTTTTAGATGCTGGAATCATTTACCCCATATCGGACAGTCCATGGGTGAGTCCTGTACAGGTAGTTCCTAAGAAAGGGGGTTTTGAGGCTGTTCTGAACAACAAAGGTGAGTCTATTCCTCAGAGAAAGATCACTGGATGGCGTATGTGCATAGATTATAGGCGTTTGAATTGTGCTACAAGGAAAGATCATTTCCCTCTCCCTTTTATTGATCAAATGCTTGAGAGGTTGGCGGGCAGGAATATTATTGCTTTTTAGATTTTTCAGGGTACTTTCAAATTCCTATTGCACCTAAGGACCAGGACAAGACTACTTTCACTTGTCCATATGGTACCTTTGCATATAAACGGATGCCCTTTGGATTATGCAATGCCCCTGCCACTTTCCAGCGTTGCATGCAGGCTATCTTTGCAGACTTCATTGAGCAGAGTATAGAGGTATTTATGGATGATTTTTCTGTCTATGGTTCTGACTTTGATGTTTGTCTGGCTCAGCTTGACCTTATCCTTGGACGTTGCGAAGAGACCAACCTGGTTCTAAACTGGGAGAAATGTCAATTCATGGTAAAGGATGGGATTGTGCTTGGCCACAAGGTGTCTGGCAAAGGGATTGAGGTGGATAGAGCTAAAGTAGAAGTTATAGAGAAGCTGCCAGCGCCTACTTGTGTAAAGGATATAAGAGCTTTTCTTGGGCATGCTGGTTTCTATCGACGGTTTATTCAAGACTTCTCTAAAATAGCTAAACCGTTGACTGATTTGCTTATGAAAGATTCCCCTTTATCTTTCTCTGAAATTGTCTGGACAGCTTTCAATTTGATTAAGCAAAAGTTGGTAGTTGCTCCTATTGTGTGTTCTCCTGACTGGTCCATTGCCATTTGAGATTATGTGTGATGCTAGTGATTTTGCGTAGGTGCAGCCCTGTGCCAAAGAAAGATAAGGTGTTAGAAGTTATTGCTTATGCGAGTAAACTCTTAATGACGCTCAGAGAAACTACCAAACCACTGAGAAAGAGCTTCTGGCTGTGGTCTTCTCCTTAGATAGATTCAGATCATATTTATGGGGAAGTAAAGTGATTATTCACACTGACCACGCTGCCCTTAAATATTGTTTACTAAAAAAAGCCAAGCCTCGCTTGCTACTTGGATTCTTCTTCTACAAGAATTTGACATTGAAGTGAAAGACAAGATGGTAAGCTCAATGGCGTGGCTGATCACCTCTCTAGGATGGTAACTCTTGATGACGGTATTCCTATAAATGAATTCTTTCCTGATGAAACCGTCTTCAGTTTGAAAAAGGTGCAAGAGCCATGGTATGCGGATATGGCTAATTTTATTGTTTCTGGAATTGTTCCTCATGATTTATCATATGCTCAGAAAAAGAAATTCCTTTCTGACTCACGCCATTATATCTGGGAAGACCCTCACTTGTTTCGAGTTTGTGCAGATAGCTTAATTCGTAGGTGCCTCCCTGATGATGAAGTACCCAGTGTTCTAGAGTTTTGTCACTCCCGAAAGCTGGCGGTCATCATGGCTCTCATAGGACGGCAGCCAAGGTTTTGGAATCCGGATTTTATTGGCCCACACTACATAAGGATTACCAAGCCTTTGTGGCTAGTTGTGACAGTTGTCAACGCATGGGCAATACTTCTAGGCGACATGAGATGCCTCAGCAGGGCATTTTGGAGGTCGAACTTTTTGACTGCTGGGGTATAGATTTTATGGGACCATTTCCCTCTTCTCAGGGTTTCCAATACATTCTGGTAGCAGTGGACTACGTGTCCAAGTGGGTTGAAGCAATTCCTTGCCAGCATGCTGATTCCAAGACGGTGGTCAAATTCTTAAAGAAGCACATCTTCACCCGCTTTGGAGTCCCTAGAGCTATAATAAGTGATGGAGGCACACACTTCTGCAACCGAAGCATAGATGCACTAATGGCAAAGTATGGGGTACACCACAAAGTTGCCCTTGCTTACCACCCTCAGACAAATGGGCAAGCAGAAGTGTCAAATAGGGAGTTGAAGTGGATTCTCCAGAAGACGGTGAACTCCTCCAGAAAGGATTGGGCTTTAAAATTGGATGATGCTCTTTGGGCCTATCGCACAGCCTATAAAACCCCCATTGGTATGTCACCTTTTAAATTGGTTTATGGGAAGGCTTGCCATCTCCCTGTGGAGCTTGAGCACAAGGCTTATTGGGCTATCAAGGCCTTAAATTTTGATATGATTGCTGCTGGTGAGAAAAGGAAATTGCAACTCTCTGAGCTAGAAGAGCTTAGGGATCAAGCTTACTACAATGCTAAAATTTATAAGGAGCGAATCAAGAGGGTCCATGACAAGTTGATCCTCAAGAGATTTCAAAGTAGGTGACTTGGTTCTACTCTACAATTCTAGGTTGAAGCTTTTTCCTGGGAAGCTCAAGTCTCACTGGGCAGGTCCTTTCCGGATTATGTGGGTGTGACATCATATGGTGCCTTTGAACTACAAACAAGAAGGGCGAGACTTTTAAAGTCAACGGGCCCGTCTAAAGAGGTATACTTGTCCTGCTGATGTTTCTACTGACTTGTTTGAAGTTTCTTTTGTCCAGGAACAGCACGACATTTTACCCCTGTTTCGGAGCCAGCACCACCTAAGCAGAAGTCTCTCCCATGGCGGTTAAAACATAAGTTCCGAAAGCTGCGCAACTTAGTTCTAGGAAGTTGTGGGACCCCTTCCCATTTCTTCCTCTTTCTCCTAATCGGACTGATGCGTCTAGCTTGAGACTATAAAACAGAGCAGCTTGGTGGGAGGCAACCCACCACTTATTTCAATTTACAGGAAGAATTCTCTACCCTATTTCTTGAACTTACATTTCCTTTAAGAATTATGTGTGCTTAAATAATATGTTTAGTAAAAAAAATGATTTAATCTATTTTTCTTATATATCTATATTAGGGCGCGGTCGCGCACAAGGTGCAATAACTTGAATCTTCTGGCTGTTTAGAATATTCTTTCCAGGCACATCTGCGCGATTCTATAGCAGCACTCAAGTGTGGGGTGAGCCGTGCAGCACACCCTAAACGGACTCTGGGGTATTCTTACCTTTTCCTCTCTTGAATATTTTATATGCTCCCCTATGTACTGTTATGTGTAATTTTGTTTCCCCGTGGGATTGCTTGCACAATGTTAATTCTTCCTAAGCAATGAGGACATTGCCTCACTCTAAGTGTGGGGTGGGGTAAGCTCCTTCGCCGCTTGTTTTTTTGTGTCTTTGAGCTCTTTTCTCTTGCATTTGTTTAAGTCTTGCTGTGTAGCTCAACTTGGAAGGAAGCCATAGAGGAAGTATAATTGGTTAGCTGATCTTGGGGTACAAAATTTTAAAATTTTCTGGTTTTAATTGATTAAAATGAAGTCTATGTTCTGTGAATGCTATAATGATTGAGAATACTCACCATCTGAACCCTGTTTTTAGCCTTGAGCCTTGGAATGTCTGGATTGAAATGGTTGGAAAAAGAACAAGGCAAGGTACTCCGCTGATCTGAGCATGCTTAATTTTAATTCTGATCCAAAAATCGGGCCTCGTCCACTTGGTTATTAAGTCCTTTGGGGTGCCTTATCACCTAGCTACCTAAGGTCCTTGTGATCTGGGATAGTTGACCCAAAGTCGTTACATGGGTAGAGAAAAGTCTGTGGTGAAAGAAATTAAAAGCACTTAAAAAAAGTGCAATCACTGTGCTGAATGAAAAATCAATTCTCTTTACGGATCAAGAGTATGTGGCATTGAAAGGTATGATGGAATAAGACCTTACTTCATGCCCCTTGTCGTTCTAATGGTTTGTGAATGAAAAAGGTGGATGGCTCATTGCTAAAGGCGAGGTTCTTATGGTTTTGTTCTCTATTGTTAACTTTGAATGACTTCTTGTTTTGAAAAAAAAAATGAATTGTGCTTAATAAATTGAATTGCCCCCTTGATTGCTAAAGCTAGTAGTGTCTTTCTTCTGTGCTCTTCCTTTTGAGTTGAGTTTCATTAGCTTGGCTTGGACTTGTGTTTGTGAGTTTTACTTGGGGACAAGCAAAAAGCTAAGTGTGGGGTGATTTGATAAGTGTGAAATTGATGTAGTTTTATAGGAGCTAAATCCTTATTTTGTGTAACTTTTTACGCACTTTCTCACACTTATCCTATGATTTTCATGACTCTTATTTTGGACAAGAACTGATGCCAATTTATATGATTAAATCAGGAAATGATGGTGGAAATGCATAGCTCTCCTCACGAGCTTTCCAACACCGCAAACCGGGAACAAATCGGAGCTCAAATGAAGAATCAGGGACAGTTAGAATACAACAAAAATAAGAAAGCATTTCTTTAATTAAAAAAAAATAAATTGTGAAGTCTGCATTCGCAGACGTTCACAAGCAAAAAAAAAATCGAAAGTTGAACGCGTGAAGATTGAAAAAAAAAAAAATTCAAACGTCAATGTTCACTCGTGATAAAAAAAAAATTTCAAAATCAAAATCAAAATCTTTACGCGTGAAGATTTGAAAAAAAAAATTGAAATAGAAAAGTTGAGTCTGCGTTTGTGCAGACAAGACAAAAAAAATAATAATTAAAAAATCAAAAGGAAAAGAAGTTTGCTTTTGAGACTTCTTGATTTGTAGGCGTGCACTCTTGCAGACTCCAGCACGAAGCAGAAAAAAAGGAAGGCTTTTCGGTGCCGCCGTCTGACTCAGATCTCCCCCGATTTACTCACATGCCACCTATTATTATATTCACTACTCCCTCCTTTTTCAGTCTATAAAAAACCCACATCTGCTCCAATTTTAGAGATCAATCGATCACCGGAGAGCAGACCATCCTTCCCCCACCATCTCTTCTTTTCCTTTCTTACTTTCTCATTTTTCCATTCCATAACTCACGTACACATACACCCCATTTCCTTATATTACCAACTCCACCACACTTCCACTTATTTTCTGTTTTCCACCACAAACTTTCATCTATTTACACATTCTCCACAAATATTATCCAAATATTGCAACCTCTAGTCCAGTATATTAAAAATAGCAGAGTATATTCAGGAGTCCACTACAGATGATTTCTTCTACTCTTGTATCTGTCTATTTATTTAATATGTCAGGCTAGAATATTATACTCTGGGGAATGGTTATTATTAGTTTGTTTTAATTATGCAATTTATTTTACCGGTTTAAATTAATTATAATTTGATACAATTAATGTTATTCTCTCGCTTTTAAATAAATTACATGAGTTTATAAATTGCCTTACGAAATCTATTGTGATCAGATCCGTGATAAATAGATTGGTCATATTAATTGTTATGTCTGTGGAAAAATTTATTCTGATTGAATAAGTCTAGTATTTCAGATGCAAAAATATATTTTTTTACTTAACCATTTACATGTGTTTTGCTTGAGTTTATATCAAACCTTGCATGTTCTGGTAAACGAGGTCATTAGAATTTAGATTTAAATCTGAAGACTTTAAAAGGAATTTTGCCAATTTATTCTTAATTAAACCGGTAGAATAGCATAATTAATCAAACAATTAAAACCTGAACCCAGAGTCCGTTCTTCCATATTCACAACCACTTTTAATATTCTATTATTTTAATTCTTAATTGTTATTTATTTTCTTGTTGTCTTTATTTTTTTGTTACAAATCAAAACAAACACTTCCCCCCGATTTATAACCTTTGCTAAGATTAGATTATTTTTCACATAGTCCCTCGGTTCGATACCTGGTTTCTCATAAACTCTACTACAATAACCGGGATTTTTGCAACCTGACGGTCTTTTGATTTGTTATTTTCCAGGATTATTTCTTAGTATTTAATAGGTCAAATTTTTCGTTTGCAGCATCACAGGATACAATTGCACATATGGTAAAATTACATATTGTGTTTGCTGTGTAGATTAGTATACTTTTTCAAATTAGTTTTCTTTTCTAGTTTGCTGCGAGAGACTGATTTCTGCGGTTGTGATGACTTGTGGGCAAGCCAAAATCTTATGATTTAGATGTAAACGATACTATGAAGTACTGCCTCAGTTACTGTATAGTCTGAATATGTTTTACCAAGGAATTAGTTAGACGTTTGTTGTGAATATATATTAACTTCCTCGTGGGATTTTATAGTCTTGCATTGGAATTATATATCTTAAGGTCTTCCTCATGGTGATGGTGCTGAAGAACAGTTTATTCAGGCTTTGGTAATTTACTCCTTCTTGTCTTTGGCAAACAAGGAACATACATGCTCTGTGTCTCTGTTCATTCACTTCTCTTGTTTGTACCTCAGCAGATATAAATCACTAGACGTTTAATCTGCCTTTGTTGTGGCTGTCTTCCAGTCTTTAGAGGAACCTGCTGATCCGCTAATTCTGTCGTTGAGCTTTTGGACCCTGAAGTTTAATCCTTCGTCAATCACAGTTTATTCTATGTTATTATCTGTGTTGGATATCACTTCATTGGATTTGTGGTCCCTCTTCTCACGATGTTTATAATGAAGAATGTTGTTATGATGCTGCATATCTAGTAATATGCAGGTTTTTCTGTCATGCAAAGCTGCTGGCTATTGAAATTCCTCGATATCTCTTTTTTTTTTGTGCAAGGTTCAATATGACATGGAAGGAACAGCTCTTATCCCTTATTTCCCTCAGGCTCGGTGTAGTTATTTTCAGGATCATGAAGGGTATCCACTGGCTGGTTCTCCTGGCCATATTGGTTTCAGATTAGTTAACAAAGATGCGTATGTTTTCATTGTTGGCATTACTATGCTAAAAGATTGTCCTGCTTACGCTCTGCCATTACTTGGAAGAATGTGGTTGGGTTTGTGTTTATGTTTGTTATCAGGTCCTACAAATTGGTCCTGCTTTCACAAGTGGTTGGGACGCATATCCAAGATCTGGCATCACATTCTTTTCGTCTTTTTTGCTAATCTTCTTGCAAGGTCTAGGAATTAGGGGATGCACTAGGATAGAAATGGTAAGACATTCGTCAAGTTGGGTTGTATTGATATGTTAAGTTCTATTAGGTTTTTTGTTTTGTTCTCTTGCATGTAGGAGTGATTGCAGGGGCTTGAACATGACAAAGGTATTGGAATAGAAGCCCAGTTTTTGGAACTGCTAAGTGGCGAGTCAGTTTGTAACTTGTCACCATCTCATGTACTGTAAAGATTGCTTCCAAGCTCTTATACTGTATTATCATTCTTGAATTGTTTCATCAGTGGGTAACTTGTTATCACCTCATTACTGTCAGGATTGCTTCCAAGCTCTTATATTGTATTATCCCTCTTGAGTCTCCTGTCTCACATAGTTATACGGCAAAGCAACCCTTGTTGGTTGACACTAGTTGCAGAAGTGGATCAATGTGAGCATATAAATATTTCTTTTTTTTAAAAAAAAAGCTTAAATTTACCCACGGAATACCCTCGGAAACTCCCGTGGGTAAGTGCTTCGTAGGAATAAACTATAAAGGAAAGCAGATTACTTGTCTGTGGGTAATCCGTAGGTAATACCTACGGGAACATTCCTGGGTATTTCTTTCCGTAGTTATTCCGTGGTAAACGACAAAGGAAAGTAGAATACGTGTTCGTGGATAATCCGTAGGTAATACCTACGGGAAGCTTCCGTGGGTATTTTTCCGTAGGTATCCACGTGGCATACTAATATGATACATGTGGGTATTACGTGGGTATTTCGTAGGTAATTACCCACAGAAATTTTTTGGTAGGTATTTAGTTTACCCACGAGGTATTTACCCACGAAACGTTTCCGTAGGTATTCCGTGGGTAAAATTGATTACCTATCACTTACCTACGGAAATGTCCGTAGGTAAATCCGTTTTTTCTAGTAGGTGTCATCTCTACACGAAATAGCAAATTGTCTTACTTCCTATTTCCAGTGTGCCCTTGGCACTACGACTCCCCTCTCCCACTCTCTTTCCGACTTCAATCTTGATTCTAGCAGAACCCTGGCCCAATCCAGTTGCCCCCCCCTGCTCTGTCCGGTAAGCAATCTGGATATCAAAACTGCTCTCTATTCAATTGGAGATGACAAAGCCCCTGGACCTGATGGTTACTCTTCCCTCTTCTTCAAATCGGCTTGGAACATTATTGGGGAGGATTTTTGTCTTGCCATCAAAAGCTTCTTTCATGAAAGCAAGCTCCTTAGAGAGATTAACACCACGCTCATCACTCTTACCCCCAAGCTTGATGCAGCATCTACCCCCTCCAACTATAGGCCTATCTCTTGTTGTAACACTATCTACAAAATCATCAGTAAGATTTTGGTGGAGGGGATTAAGGGTGTCCTTCCATCCATTGTCAAGAAAATCCAGGGTGCCTTCATTAAGGGATGCCTCATCTCAGACAATATCCAACTTTGTTCCTGCCTTATGAAGCATTACCAAAGATCCAACATCTCCCCCCGCTGCATGATGAAGATGGATATCCGAAAAGCCTTCGACTTAGCTGATTGGTCCTTTCTCTAGGATACCCTTAAGTTTCTCAATTTTCCCCCTACATTTATCATCTGGATCATGCAATGTGTCACTACCACTTCATTCTCTATCAACATCAATGGGTCTCTAAAGGGCTTCTTCAAAGGTGAGAAGGGTCTTCACCAAGGGGATCCTATCTCCCCTACCTCTTTGCCTTGATTATGGACATGCTATCCCAGCTCCTTGACAAGCTCCCCCAAGACCCAAGCTTTTGTCTCCGCCCATCATGTAGTTTTCTCCGCCTTACCCACTTATTCTTTGCTGACGATACTCTCCTCTTCTGTAAAGGGGATCAAGTCTCTATCTCTCACATGCTTCATACAATTAATCTCTTTTTGGAGGCCTCCGGCGTTACTCTCAACCCCTGTAAATCAGATATCTTTCTTGGGGGGGTAACCCCTGCTCTCACTAACACGATTCTCTCAGCCACTAGCTTTAACCTGGGTTCCTTCCCCTTCCGCTATATTGGTATCCCCATTTCGCTAGGAACCCCCGTACTCGGACTTTGCTCCATTGCTCGATAAAATCCACCAAGCTATAGCCACCTGGGGTGGTAAACACCTTTCCTTCACTGGGTGGCTCACCCTAATCCAAAGCTCCCTATTTGGTCTTATCAGGTTCTGGGCCTCTTGTGTTTCAATACCTAAAAACGTCATTCAAAGCATAGTTAAAAATCTCCGCTCCTTCCTTTGGGCTGGTGATTCTAACAACAACCCTACCCCTCCGGTTGCTTGGAGTTCCATTTGCTACAGTAGAGCTCAAGGTGGGCTGGGTCTCAAAGATATTCATAAATGGAACATGTGCTTTCTCATCAAGTCCATTATTGCTATCACGAACAACTCTGAAAGTCTTTGGATCCAATGGATTCATAGCACCTTCCTCGCTAATTCTAACATTTGGATTGTCTCCCCAAAAGGCGATGACCCCTGGATCTAGAAGTCTCTAATTCATGCCCGGGATGGTGGATCAACCAATGTGGCACTACTCTTGATGCTACCTCCCTTCTTCTCTCATATCCCCCGGCCAAAAGTCAACTCCCTCTATTTGGACGTTTCTGGCCCCAAGCACCCATTTATGTGGTTTAATATCTGTTGGAAATCTTGAGCTATTCCTAAAGCCAAATTCATTTTATGGGTTTCTCTCAAAGGTAGGCTTAAAACTTGTGATAAATTGCAATCCTGGGGTATTAACTTAGCTAACAGATGCTGGCTCTACGAGAGAGCTCCAGAGACAAATAGCCACCTTTTCTTCTTTTGCAGGTTTTCACGTAGGATCTGGTGGACTGTTTGTGATTGGCTGCAAATTCCAACAAATAGATCAAACCTTCATAGCTGCTCCTCCTGGATCACCAGTTACTGCAAAAGGAAAAGACCGAAAGACTTTGTGAGACGGACAGCTGTCGCCACCACTGTTTATTACATATGGATTGAAAGATGTAAGCGAGCGATGCCCAATCAATCCAGGGACCCCCTCCTCATCATAGCGGACGTTAAAGCTACGATCAATACAGACATTTGGAGGAACCCCCTTGTTAATAGAGACTCCGCCTGGCTAGATAGTCCTTTCTTCATAACCCTTTGAGGTGGTCTTTTGTTATTCCTACATAGTATCCCTCTCACCTTTTGGGAAAGCATGTATCAGGTTGGCTCATTGCCATCTTTTTGTATTTTGGTGCCACTACATATGTGTGTATATCCTTAGCTGTAACACCCCTATAATAATAAAACAACAGCGGAAAATAAACTAAAGGTGCTACAGACCATCGGGCTCCAAACACCCGGTACCAACCTCACCAATTACAACCATTACAATTAACTAAGTTACGGTCTGAACTTCGAGAAAACTTAACATTAACATAACAATAATAAAATACATTCACTCTCCATAAACCTAGTCCCATCCCAATCACTCATGCTCTTCGTGGCCACCTGTAAATCAATTTGTACCTGCAAGATGAAACCAAGCAGCCCACCCGAGAGGGGTGAGTCAGTTCCCTGGAATGGAACTGGTACAATTCTCCAAAACAATATTTAAAACATAACTCTTCAAAATAACAATAACTTGAAATCAAACTCTTGAAAGTAAAACAGGGAAAGGAGGCACTTCAAAACAAACAATCATAGAGAAGAGAGAACAAGGTAAGGATAGAGACAAAGAACTTAAAAACCAAATCAACCACTTAAGAAATCACACCATATAGTTAGTGAGCATCCATTATTGATGTTAGAACCAATTTTGGTTAAGAATAGAAAGACTCAGGTAGTCACAAAGGACTAGGAATGATATGAATACCCATAACCTGTGGTAGACAGTTTATGTCCCCACCATTTCAGAAAGCTGAATCCCATAGACAAAATATACTAAAGAGTGGAATAAATTCAATTGGGAGAGATGGCCCCCACCGCCAAGTACGTCCTTTAGGACAGGGGATATACAGCCCCTCACTGTTTACCACGTCCACTAAGGACAGGGGATATACAACCCCTCTCTGTTAACTACGTCCACTAAGGACAGGGGATATACAGCCCCTCACTGTCTACAACGTCCCTTTTGGGACAGGGGATATACAGCCCCTCACTGTCTATCACGTCCCTTTTTGGGACGGGGATATACAACCCTCACTGTCTATCACGTCCCTTTTTGGGACAGGGGATATACAGCCCCTCACTGTTACCATTGAAGACGCGCGCACGTCGAAACCTCAAGAACCAGCTCATGGATGAAACGATATCCAGAGTCAAAAGAAGAATTTCCAAGATTGACCTTTTTCCAAATTCCCACTAGATCACTAACTACCCAGAGCAATACCAAAACACTCAGTCCTACAGAGTGCAGAAGCGTAAACCCTAGGCAGTTAATGTCTAATGAAACAACCAAACAGAAGGAACCAATAACCACGAAAGTTTCACATTCAAGGCTCAGTTAGTCACATCAAGCTGAGTTAGTCACACAAACAGTTTTCCTTAGAAATCAATTTAAGAACAGTTGGCGTTTTCCAAAGCATTCCACAAAGCCCATTAGCAAAAGTATCTAAGTACGAGAAATCGTACCTGATCAATGTGTAGCAGTTCTAGTCAACTGGCGCAAACAATCAACAGTACTCTGAAGAATATTAAAGGTAGTCTATCATCAATCACTTGTAGCCTACGTTAAGCTTAAATAAACTCCTCACTCTTATTTCTAAGTCCCAATTGTCTTTTAAGCCCCCACTTAAATGTTATGTATAACCTTTGACTTATCTTAGAATGTTGTATAACTCAAGGTTGTAAGACCAAGGAATGTATTTTATTAACACTTGTTAATTCTTCCACTCTTATCCACTTTACCCATACTTAACCATAATTATCACATTTAAGACCTTTATAACATAAGTGCATTATATGTTATTCAATCAATCTTAGAATTTCAATAATAATTCTTAAGCTCAATACTTTTACTCTTACTTTAGAATAAACATCGTATTATGACTTATAATAGGTTTATCTTCGAATACTATACTATTATTTCACAATGTAATGATTATGTATTTATCAATATTACCAAATAATCCATCATGATTAAGTTTTCCCCTTAACTTAATTAAGACCTACATCTTGAATAACTATATTATAGTTAACTTACATTTATCGAACTCTCACATTTAGTATTCCCAAGGTATATTATTTACTTATCATTAACTATATAATAAGGCGTTTTAAGATAACCTTTTATATATCCTTGCTTACATTTAATTTCTTAAATGTTTTATGTTAACACACATTCTCTCTATAACCTATGTATACTCCTTTTGTACTAAATTTTAATAAACTTATGTCTTAAACACATTCTAGATTGTTTACAAAACCTAAGGTTTCAAAGGAATAACTCAACAAATCAATTTCCTTTATTATGTTTTAGGATAGACATTACATCTTAACATAAGGTAAAATTTACCTAAGAATTTAATTCTCATTCATAAGTGAGATTGTTAATTAACTAATAAGATCATCTATTATGAAAAATCCTCATACCTTAAATTAAAAACATACTAATATTTCCAATGTCGTAAAGTAGATTATATAATCTCTTATGTAACTTAGCTTCATAAAAATAAAGGTTCAAAGGTTTTAAGTATCTAATTTATATTTGCAAACCTTTTTGTAAGTTCTGGCTATTAATTACAACACTTATTTATAAACCACCTTCTGAATATTGGTAATTAATGTTATAAATGTTTTTATATGGCTTATCTAATTCTAAGAAACTTAAAGATTATTATTTAGATTATTTTCCTAATCATAGTTTAATATAGTTTTATACCATAACCTTTTAATGAATGTATCGTAAAACATTAAGTTATTATTCAATTATACCTAAATTTTTATTACATTAAAACCACATATTATAGAGTAATCTTATGAAAATTTCAGAAATACAATTTTTAGACCTATTTCCTATTGTCTAAAAAAATTCTCAAATTTAATATAGAAACTATGATATTTAGATGTTTTATAAAAATTTTATTTCATAAAAATATTTTTTAAAATTCTCTAAATAATTCCATAATACTCAGAAGTTGCAAAAATTATAACTTACGTTTAAATACTCAAAATCCATATTAATTTTCATGAAAATAAACTAGATTTTATAAGGAATCTATGACAAAGTCTAATTATAGCTTTATCTTATAACCTTTGTTGTATTAAAATCCAACACTATTAGTATCATGTATACGTTTAGTTAGACTTATCAGTTTCTTCACATTCCATTTTCTAATTCTTTAAATTTATTTACACATGTATTAATATTACTAACTCTCTTAACCAATTATTAATTCCTTTCCCGGTACTTCCTTTTATTCAACCTCAAAGTCCCTCTTTATTGCTTATTTTATTTAACTTCTCTTTACCAAATTCCTAAAACCTAATACATCCATTATGTTTGTAACTAACTCTTAAGTTTTTTTTCCTCAAACATATAAATAAATATTCCAGCGTCACTAATGGTTCACCCACTTGATAACTAATTATTAAGTACTCCTCGAATCTCTCCCACCATTTACTTAATAATTTATCAATCTAACAAAACAACTTATTTTCTATTCTAAACCCTTAAATTTATTGACTTAATTTACCAATCCCTCAATTTTCTTAAGGGTAGTTATATATTTGCGTATATATTTAAATCATAAGTTATTAACCTTCTCAACCATTGGGTAATGCCTTAATTACTCTTTGTAAATCATTTTTTTGTGTATTTATTTATTTTGTTTACATACAACTACAAACCCAATATGTAGACGCATCAACACCTATTTTTGATGAAACCTGATATTAGTAATTTGTTGGTTTTTCCCCCTATATATATATACACGTTTCTAAACAATACTACTCGGTTAAATTAGCGTTTAATTCACCACTTTAACACGTAATCATCAATCTGTTTAACTCGCTCATTAATCTTCAAAACAGTAAAATTCACCTTAAACATCCATTGTTAAGGTTAAAACCTCAAAACCTGAAAGTTACCTATAATTAAGTTGTTAAAATTATTTACTATCCAATTAGCAACCCATTTGCTTAACATGTGCGGCAGAAAAAAGAAAATCCAAAAACTCCCACCGTTATGATAAGTTACCAGAAGGAGATACGTATGAGTATAATACCAGTTTTGGTGAACTGTTCATGCAGTTGCTTCAATGTAGAGTATGAGCGAGCAGTTCCAGTATTTATCACTTCCGGTTGTGCCGATACGAGAAGAAAATGAAGAGAGATGCAGAGCTGTACAAGATGGGGTTATTCTAGTGATTTATTTCTACATAGGCGTATAAACAAGAAGAAGATGAGGAGAGGTACTCGTGCAGGCACAGAATGAAGATTGGGTTGCAATAGAAAAATTCAAACTTTTATGTTAATTGTAGAGTAGGAAGTTTAGTATATTACCGGTTCTCGAAGAAATGTTTTCAGTCCCTCTTCAACCTGGCGTGCCAGGTGCACAGTGTCAGTGATTTATACGGAAGAGCGTAACCAAGAAAAATTGAAGGAAGGTGCAGAGCATATCGTTCTTGTTCGCTAGGTTTGGTGGTTCCCAGTGACTTGCTTATGCAGAGATTTTTAAAACAAGAAGAAAATAAAGAGATCTGAGGCAGCAAGAAGAGAATGAAGATGTTTCAGTGTATATACTACCGTGAATAGGATGAAGGCTAACACAGATGGAAGAAGAGAATAGAGCAATTAAGCGAGGAGCATGTATGTGTCTTGTTGTGTTAGTTGCACAAATGAAGGGAATATGAAAGAGAGGCTGATTGTTTCAGATCGTCAATTAAGTGAAAAGAAAATAGAGAGGTGCTGGTATATATGTTCTCATATTAATTTTTTGTAATGTGAGTGAAAAGCAATAGAGAGGCTATATATATTTACCCGTTTAAGTCATGACCGAGAGTGATGGAAAATGAATAGAGTTTTATTATAATAGAAGATAATATAAAGAGAATAGAAATAGAATTGAATGGGGAAAATGAAGAGAAACTGACATGTATAACCGTGAGTGAAGAGGAAATGACGAGAGCTCATATGTTTATTTATTTGTCACTTAGGATTGTAACATGAATAAAAAGAATAGGAAGAGAATGGAAAAGCAGCTCTTAATTTGAGCTATTTAAATCTTCACAATTGTGTTAGCCTGCTAAATAAACACCCCGAATCCTCCTCTTAATAATTTGTGTTATCATTTCATGTAATAATATATATATATATATAGCTATTACATGTTACACCGATTTTTATTATTCAAATCAATGTTTCAAATACTTATAAAATCTTTATAATATAATTGGAGGTTCCAAATTTTCCAAGATTTATTTACTTATAAATCTTATTATTAAATTCATAATACCCTATAATAAATTAATTTAAATTTTATTATTATTTAGAATTTAATATAAGAAGTCCCCTAAATAATTTTTAAATAATACCATACACTAATTTAGTGTTTAATAATATTATTTAGGGTTTTTATAAAAGAAATCCCCTAAATTAATTTAATTTAGGGGTATTTCAGTAGATCCCCCTTAATAGAAACTTCGACCCGAAGTTTAGAATCAACTAACAGTTACTCACACCGCTTCAGTGTGCAGACCAACTTCCATACCAATTCTTTATTCCATACATTTCCATTTCCAAATTCCATGGGTTTTAATAAAAGAAATCCCCTAAATTAACTTAGATTAATTTAGGGGTATTTCAGTAGATTCCCCTCAAAGAAACTTCGTCCCGAAGTTTAAAATTATCTACCAACTACTCACACCCTTTCAGGTGTGCGGGTAAACTAAGCACCAAGTTATATTACCAGCTCTAAAATGCATATCAAATAATCAAACCACTCAAGGATATTAATCCAATAACAATTCCAATCACAATTTCCATTCTATCATTCCCCATCCTTAAATAAGGATCCATTCCACTCAAGATCAACCATTAACCAAACCGAAATGTCTCATAATTAGCATCCAGTTGATGCAAGATGTAAATGTCATTAACCACCACTCAGGTCTTAGGATACATTATCCAACAAGGTTGTTTCAAAAACCAATCACAACAATATGCATGGACCATATTAGACTACCAAACATTTAGTTTCTGTTTTCTTTAATTACTTGATGTTTATTTCAAACGCCGCATTCAAAGAATTCAACACCTTATTAACCAGCTTTGTTGTAAATTTTATTGCACCGTTGATTTTATCTGCGATCGATATATATATATATATATCTTGATTGTTTTGTATTTGTATTTTCTTAACTATTAAAAAATTTTATTTTATGATCCTTATCCTTTCATTTTATGACCGGTACGAATTATACGTCATTATATGATCATTTTATCATATCAATTATATTAGCAAGCTATAAATCAGGTGTAACGTACTTGAGTAGTTTAAAATAATATTTCAGATCATTTAATAATCTTCCAAAATTATCTTCAAGGGTTTATTAGCAAACCATATGTTAAAACTCTATAAAATAAATATTTTCTGTGACTTTTCAAGTTTCAATTGTTTTTATAATTAACTATCGTATTTTAGGCGAATCATTCAGTGTTTACTTCATAAAATTTACTTATTATATATTTACATAATTTCACCCAAGGCAGAATTTTAGAAAGTTCTTATCAATTATAATGTAGCTCCATAATCTGATTTCTTTATCTTAAAATTTATTTTTTTTAAGATAGGGACTCTATATATAAATTTTAAGTCAAATGAATTAGTCTAATGAAAGTTCACTCACTCTTGATAATTATTTTTCTTAGGGTTTGTTCTATGTAAGTATTACTCTGATCATTAAATCTTAGTACTCTCTTAGATAATGGTGGCTTTTGGTAAATATCACTCTTAGTGTGACTTCTAAAATTTGTATACATGTATAATGTTAAACTTCCAAGTAAACATGAGAATTTCCAATCTTTAAGTGACTCTCAATTTCTCACTAGATGCTCAATATTCCGAGTATTAAGGATCAATGATATTTAGTTTAGTGTTACTCTTCTCTTCACTTAATCTTTAAGTAACTTCCTTTAATGGTTTTTATATTCAACAAGGGGTAGATGTTCTACCTTGAAGTACCCAAATTTTAAATTCCCTTCCTCCATATATAGGTATTTTTCACCAAAGATTTAACTCAATAAATGCTTTACATGTATGAATTTAATACTGGATATTAAGATATAAATTTAAAATTGTTCATTGTGGCTAGTAATGAAATATGCCCAGCTCAAGACTTCATGATGGTAACGTCTTACCACCAATCCTCCTCAAGTTCAACACAATCCATCACTTACGTAGAAGATTATTTACGGTTAGATGACAAGGCTTGTCTAGCCCCTAGACTTCCAGAAGTGGGTGTGCACCCCCACTACTTTCAGCCTAGAAGTTCGTCGCACCAGGCACTTCCCGTAGGGTGTTAGGTTTAGGTGTTTTCTTTCTAAAGTTAGCATAGAGTTTTAATGTGGTTTATGGGTTCGGGTGTATGCTACTAGTGTTTGTTGCTTAATAATTTCCTAGACTTAAGATTTATCCAAACATTACCTTCAGGCAACAATCTGTACCAAGTAATTCTTGACATTTATTTTCAAACTTTAAAGGAGTTGTAGTACTTTCACATAATATCAATATTAATTTAGTTATTTAAAGCTCTAATTGTATACTGTTTTCCATCAAAGTATTCTTTAAAATCCTAGGAATTTGTGTGCTAGCTTTTAAAGGATTGCATTTTTAGCAATGTATTCTCCATGAGTATGCTTTAGAAAAAATAGCTTATTATTTGGTTTATCTCAACCAAAATCTTATCGTACTTAATATAGGATGTTCCCAACTTATATTATATATATATATATTTCTGTAGTTTATTGTTGGAACGGTATAACAACACATCACACTCAACAGACATTTACAAAAGAAAAGTGTGTAAAGGGATCATTCACAATTCCTAGAAGGGTTAGGAGTTGTGCCTTACTGGAGTCCTCACTTCCCAATTCTACCCCAGTTCCCCAGTTTTAAGTGCACCTATAGTCTAAGTATTTCACTCGGCTTGTTTTCTCGGGTTCAGAGCGTAACTACGCTCTGATACCACTTTCTGTAACACCCTTATAATAATAAAACAACAGCGGAAAATAAACTAAAGGTGCTACAGACCATCGGGCTCCAAACACCCGGTACCAACCTCACCAATTACAACCATTACAATTAACTAAGTTACGGTCTGAACTTCGAGAAAACTTAACATTAACATAACAATAATAAAATACATTTACTCTCCATAAACCTAGTCCCATCCCAATCACTCATGCTCTTCGTGGCCACCTGTAAATCAATTTGTACCTGCAAGATGAAACCAAGCATGAAATACCCCGATTAATTACCACTGTAAATTAGTAAAGCTTAAATTAAATTATGTGTAATAATTACCATGAAATATTATGGTATTTAAAATATAGATCCAAACGGATGCTTATATCGCATGTACCTATCGGTGCGTAAAGTAAATACCACTAGTGCGCCCAATAAATAGTATGAACATCTTATATACCTTGGACAAATTATAATCGTAAACGTAAACTCTTACGAATACACATCTCAAACCGAAGATGTTATGGTTAATAATGCGACGCAAACATGAGGACGTCGATATAGTCACCCGTATACATATACATATATACATACGTACAACCAACGTTATAATATTACCACGTTACGTGCACAAGTAATAACGTGACGTAACACAACAGTCGCGTAAAAATATATAGGCATATATATATATATGTATAACTAAAACGCGACGAAATAAAATAGTCGTTATAAGCAATAACGTGACAAGCTAAATTAGTTACATATATGTATACGGATGTAACAACGATAAAATAAGCATGAAAATACACTTATAAAAAAAAATATAGAGCAAACCCGCTCTAGCCAGGATTCGAACCCGAGACCTCCCGTACCTTCCATGAATGCCTTAACCGTTTGAGCTATGCTCGAATTCAGCAACACACACTAACGAATTAAAACTAGTAGCGAGACTACTAGGTCACTAGAAAAAAAACAGAAGGAGCAATCACGCTCTTCCTCTCAGTTTTGATTTCGGTAACCACCTCCAAATCAGGAAGAAAATATTCCCCACAGTCCACGCTGGTTTCTTGGTTCTGTTTGAGAGCATTGAACAGAACCCAAACCGGTACAACCCTGGGCTTTCCACGGTATTACTCCTGTTCATAAAATATACGCATGCAACAGCATGGGTGCACTGCTGTCGGTTGCTAGATTTGAGGAATTTAACAGAGACTAATGGCACCTAACTTCCAATCCCTGCTTGGTAAACCGTGACTGATACTCGCCTTTAATCTCTGCAATTAATGAACTCATCCAGCCCATGACCTTCTGTTTTTACCGCACAATTTGTGAGAACCAGAAAACATTCTGTCCTTTGATTCCCACGTACTCCTCAAGTTCCCAGGTTATTCCTGGTTGAATTTACCTAACCGATACCCCACTAATTCCTGTACCCTCTTGATCCCAGCAGAAACACATCAGAAACAGTTGTTCTTTTGCAAACTTCCACACCTGCCTTATGGGAATCAGTAAGCGACTATCGCTTGATTAATAAACCCACCTTAAGTCATTGTCTCACGATAGCTAGCTAATTCAGTGGTGTCTGTCTCATGCAAGTGCCCATCTCGGTTGTATCAGTCTAGGAAGAGCTCCTGGAGCAAAGTAAATCAGCTCCCTGACTCTAACAAGGTGAACATCAGTTGTTTAATCCTCGTTCATTCTCTGTTTTCATGCTGAAATTTTCTTGCTGCTTGACTTGTCTTCTCCTTATTCCCTACGTACCATTGTCTGGGAAACAAACCATGAAGTTTGCCAAAGCTCTCCAGGGAGAACCATCTCACTTCTGTTTCAAAAAAAAGGGCCAAGGTAAATTCCTAATCAGGTTCTCAACGACCTGTTGCATCAGCCTCTTGTCTGTTAATGCCAGTACTACCCACCCCATTCCTTCTGTTCTGTCGTGTCCAAAAAGTCCCTGTATTTGACTCCTCTTTCACTTCTGTGTGCATGCATGAACATCTTGGGAATACCCTCACAAGGTGCGCAGAGACTTGCCAGTAAAACCAAAGCATTCTGGTGAAAAAAATACCCAACTTCACGGTAAGGACACAAACCATCTTCCTTCTTCTCTTCCTTGCTTTTTGCATTGTCCGCAACTTCATGCTCAAGTGCCCTTAAACTTTCTGTAGTTTCCTCGCAAGAACTCTGCATGCTATCCACGGGTAGAGCTCTGGAAATTTTGAAACAAACCCTCTCCAAGAACTCCTAAAGGTGAGACCCTTGAAACTAATCTGTAATCTTTGTTTTCTTATGCCATTACCCAGAAGTGTTACATAGGGGGTGTTGGCTTGTCTATAAACTTACGCACAACTAAGAACAACTATCAGCTTGAAAGAACAGGAACAAATACCTCAGTTTGTGCCTTCTGTTTCTATTGCAATCTCTGTAGCTAACCATGTTGTTATGGGACTGTCTCGAAGTAAAACTTAATAAGACACTTATCCACATGACCCAACAGAGAGGGGGGAGTTAGAAGTTAGATAAGACAAGAACAGAAGAAACAATCAAAAAAAAAGAGAAGGAGACTACATTTGTGTCAGTTGTTCAGTTTCTGTTCACATGCAACAATCAGTGGTGTTATGGATCTGTTTTGAAGAAAAAAAAAACTAAGACCAAGTGCTTAACTAAATGGCCAGGCAATCTAGGGGGAACCCAAGATCCAGAACCGTGACCAGACTGCAAGAAATAAGAGAACATAGCAGCATATGATTTCAGGTTACTCGATTCAGTCTGGGGACTTCTCTGTAGCTTGATATATTGCCTTGGGCTGGCTTAGGGTTAGAACCGTATGAAACATATAATTAAGTAACTAAAAAAAGTTGGGGAAAAACTAAGAAATAGGTTAAATAGCAGAAAACAAAACACCAGAAGAGAGTTTACAACAGTGCTGATTTCAGTTTTAGATTTTGTTCTTTTCTGTGTAAAGAACTTCCAAGGTTGTGGTCCATGTCATTCGGGGTCTGTTGGAACTTAAAAACTATCACACACTAAACTACGTGAGTTGTAATGAGGGAGTAGTGGAGGGCAGGTTATTAAGCAGAGGGAAACAACAGAAAAAGGAAATGCCCATCAGTTCATGGGTTCTGTTTTCCTTCCAGTTTTCAGCCTTTCTTGGTTTCAGTATTAGGACATTCCAGTAGTGCTATCAAGGTTTGGGTTGGTTTGAGATTGGGATTAAGCCCAAAACACTTAACTAGGAAGTTAAGGCAAACCGGGAAAACTAAAAGTCAATATGTAAACAAGAAAAGAAATAGAAGAGGAAGTAGTAGTTAGTTTCAGGTTTCCTTTTTCCAGTTTCTGAATTCCCTGGTTTCTGTACAAACACACTTTAGTAGGAGCAACCATATTGTACTGGTTTGTTTGGGGTTGAAACCTTGAACTCACACTAAGATAAGTGACTAGACAATCTAGGGATAAACCAGGAACCAAATTTGGGAGCAGACAGCATCAGAGAAACTCTGTCACATTCTCCTGTTTCGCATTTTATCAGTTTTTGTATAAGGGAACCCCGGTAGAGTTATCAGGGTACTAGGTTGTTTTAAGTTTAAAACCCTTGCCAAAACACTTAACTAAGTAAGTAAGTGCCTTGGGATCAATTGAAAACAAATTTGGAGCAAACAGAAAAGAAAAAAAAAGAATGAGATATATCAGTTTTCTGTTCTATCGTGAGTTTTCTGCAACAAATGCAGTTTCGGTATAATGGTTTTTCAGAGGTTTTAACTTACATCATTGGGTCTGTTTTGGATCTTAAATCGTGATAAAAACACTCAAGCAAGTGGTTAGGTCATGGGGGAAAATTAGAAGTCAGACCAAGAACATTGAGGAGGGAGGAAAGCAGATACTAGTTCTAGTTTGCTGGGTGAATGAGCCCAATAGATTGTCAGTGGTTTTAGGGTGTTGTTAAGAAAAAAAAACCCTACTCTCACGGTTAATCAAGTGGTTACATGACTTGGGGAATGCATCTAAAGTCAGTTGGTTAACAGACAGACAAAAAAAAAAAGGGAACAGGCATCAGTTTTCATCACTTCCGTTTTTTTTTCAGATTTCAATGTCTTGCGTATAGAGTTTTCATGGGCATTGTCTAGGTTATTTGACTTTGTTCTTAAATTCAAAAGCTTTATAACATACTCAATCACATGAGTAACTGGGTGGAGAATCTTGAGTCAAATCTAAGAAGGACGAAAAGGGAGACAAATGAGGAGATATCAGCTCATACTTCAATTTTCTGCTATGGCCGTCCTCTGTAAAACTGAATTACAGATGTGAGTTATGAGTGTTGTCTTCGGCTAATAATCATCCCAAATCGCTGCTAATCTACTCAGATAGTTTAGGATACTCTTGGGGGAGGTTAGGAGGCAATCAAACAGACATAAAAGATGGAATAAAGAGGAAGAGGTTATGCATAGGTGTCTGTTTTCTGTTTTGGATTTTGGGTTCAGATTTCAGTAGCTTCTGTTTGTGTAGCTAAGTACAGCATTAGGGAGTGTCTTAGTGGTTTAACCTTGAATTTAAAACATCATTAACACCAGTATCTAGCTGGGTAATATTGTGGGAAAGAGTGGAACAGCAATTCCATTCAAGGAAAACAAAAAGGGACTCTCGGTTCACAGTTTCAGATTTCTCATTAGTATTACAGTTTCTGCATGCCTAGGTTTTTGGGGCATTACAAGGGTGATTTTAGTTTGATAATGATCCCAGACCAGTCCTAATTTACCTAATTAAGTGGTGGAATATTTGGGATAAAGTAAGCCACTGTTGATACATTAGAGGAGGAGTTAAGTGTGATCTAAAGCCAAAACTATGTGACAGTTTCGTGAACTTGGGAACTTCTGTATAAATAAATTGTAGGGGTATCCTATGGTCTATCCTATCATTATACAAAGGTTAAAACACTGCTCATCTATTTATTTAAGGAGGGGATACACATTAGACATGTATAGCTATGTTATATGAACTTGTTACTTAACTAACGTTACAATACTTTAAAACGTTAACTAAGGAAAAAGGACTTAGATAACGTATGGAACAAGTTGTGAGTGTCCTAGGAGTAAGGCAAGCCTAGAATGAATGCGTGTGAAATTCTAAAGAAGTAATATAAACTAAGCATCTAACAACATACATAAGAAATAACATACGTGATAAAGTACCATCTTATGAAATGATAACCTGACATATTGTTGTTAATTAACGCTAGGGCCGTAACAACTTCGACCGGAACACCAAGTGTGAGACAAGGGGTGCTTGTGAAAAAGGTATGGACATGTGTGGTTCATATGTTGCCGTGTTACACGGCTTGTGTGCTGTGTGCTCTGTGTGTGTGTGAAAAGACTTTAAGATCAAAGCATGAAATTGGATTGCTTGTTTATCATGTTGTATGATTCCTATATCATTGCTGTATATCATGCGCGCACACAGTAGTTTAGTCCCTTTGCGTTTATGGAATTTGAGATGAACACAACGAATTACGTAAACAAACAAGGAACTATATATAAGGAACACCCCTCTTAAATTATAGAGGACTTCTAACGACACCCACTAGGTGTCGAACTTATAACGATAATGAATAGTAAATACCAGTTAAAGAACCCATACTGGGGTATTGAAGTGACCCCGCGTTCTCGACGCATGACGCCGGAAATGGAGGACTGGCTATGGAGAAGACGCTTTTCAATACGTGGTGATAAGAGAATCCACAAATAAACCTTAACTAATCAAGGAAAGATTGGCACCTACCTGATATGGTCACGGGACCTAACTATATTCCCAGACCTGGTGCAAGAGGAGGAAAGGGAATACACTTTATGGAAACAAGAGTGAAAGGAATGAAAACACACACGCTCGAATGATCCGTAGTGAGGATCGTTGGTATAATATACCGATGTACACGTTTGATTAGTTACATGATTGTTGTTGCTATACTAGCAACTTGTTATGCTTGGTTGCTTGTTTCTAACGCTTTGCTACCTTGAAGTGTGTTTGATGTATAATGTGTGGTGGTGTGCTTTACTGCTTATTATAGCATGTAATTTGACTTAATCATATTCGACCAAGTAGTCGTGTAGCCCGGTAACATGCGGGCTTCACACGTTCATACTCGGCATAGTTTGCCGAGTCCTTTTTTTTACAGGTATGAATCGAGAGGCAGACGAAGAGTAGGCACGGGTGACTACCATGGGGTTCCGTACGGGCAAGACTTTTTAGTAGTATGTTGTTATGACTTGTATTACTAAACCCTAGTTGTACTTTCGGATTATGTTGAACTAAGAACTTATGTTGTAGATTCTCGGTACTTGGTCTGTAATTTCTATTGTACTTGGATTTGATTGTGTTTTAATTCCAGTCATCCGGACCGCAGCTTAGTATTGATGTTGTTGTTGTGTCAACCACGTGGGTGGTTGGCGTGTGACACCCGAGTAGAGTTGTGAATCCGCTGTTTCATCTTTCGTGATCTCGTTGGGTTACCCGGGGGTGTTACAAAGCAGCCCACCCCGAGAGGGGTGAGTCAGTTCCGTGGAATGGAACTGGTACAATTCTCCAAAATAATATTTAAAACATAACTCTTCAAATAACAATAACTTGAAATCAAACTCTTGAAAGTAAAACAGGGAAAGGAGGCACTTCAAACAAACAATCATAGAGAAGAGAGAACAAGGTAAGGATAGAGACAAAGAACTTAAAAAACCAAATCAACCACTTAAGAAATCACACCATATAGTTAGTGAGCATCCATTATTGATGTTAGAACCAATTTTGGTTAAGAATAGAAAGACTCAGGTAGTCACAAAGGACTAGGAATGATATGAATACCCATAACCTGTGGTAGACAGTTTATGTCCCCACCATTTCAGAAAGCTGAATCCCATAGACAAAATATACTAAAGAGTGGAATAAATTCAATTGGGAGAGATGGCCCCCACCGCCAAGTACGTCCTTTAGGACAGGGGATATACAGCCCCTCACTGTTTACCACGTCCACTAAGGACAGGGGATATACAACCCCTCTCTGTTAACTACGTCCACTAAGGACAGGGGATATACAGCCCCTCACTGTCTACAACGTCCCTTTTGGGACAGGGGATATCAGCCCCTCACTGTCTATCACGTCCCTTTTTGGGACAGGGGATATACACCCCTCACTGTCTATCACGTCCCTTTTTGGGACAGGGGATATACAGCCCCTCACTGTTACCATTGAAGACGCGCGCACGTCGAAACCTCAAGAACCAGCTCATGGATGAAACGATATCCAGAGTCAAAAAAGAATTTCCAAGATTGACCTTTTTCCAAATTCCCACTAGATCACTAACTACCCAGAGCAATACCAAAACACTTAGTCCTACAGAGTGCAGAAGCGTAAACCCTAGACAGTTAATGTCTAATGAAACAACCAAACAGAAGGAACCAATAACCACGAAAGTTTCACATTCAAGGCTCAGTTAGTCACATCAAGCTGAGTTAGTCACACAAACAGTTTTCCTTAGAAATCAATTTAAGAACAGTTGGCGTTTTCCAAAGCATTCCACAAAGCCCATTAGCAAAAGTATCTGAGTACGAAAATCGTACCTGGTCAACGCTGTAGCAGT
The DNA here is from genome assembly GCA_023374045.1 of Limonium bicolor. NCBI lineage: Eukaryota > Viridiplantae > Streptophyta > Magnoliopsida > Caryophyllales > Plumbaginaceae > Limonium > Limonium bicolor. Next base: position 143,640,618 of record CM041778.1, read on the forward strand.
TCTAGTCAACTGGCGCAAACAATCAACAGTACTCTGAAGAATATTAAAGGTAGTCTATCATCAATCACTTGTAGCCTACGTTAAGCTTAAATAAACTCCCCACTCTTATTTCTAAGTCCCAATTGTCTTTTAAGCCCCCTTAAATGTTATGTATAACCTTTGACTTATCTTAGAATGTTGTATAACTCAAGGTTGTAAGACCAAGGAATGTATTTTATTAACACTTGTTAATTCTTCCACTCTTATCCACTTTACCCATACTTAACCATAATTATCACATTTAAGACCTTTATAACATAAGTGCATTATATGTTATTCAATCGATCTTAGAATTTCAATAACAATTCTTAAGCTCAATACTTTTACTCTTACTTTAGAATAAACATCGTATTATGACTTATAATAGGTTTATCTTCGAATACTATACTATTATTTCGCAATGTAATTATTATGTTTTTATCAATATTACCAAATAATCCATCATGATTAAGTTTTCCCCTTAACTTAATTAAGACCTACATCTTGAATAACTATATTATAGTTAACTTACATTTATCGAACTCTTACATTTAGTATTCCCAAGGTATATTATTTACTTATCATTAACTATATAATAAGGCGTTTTAAGATAACCTTTTATGTATCCTTGCTTACATTTAATTTCCTAAATGTTTTATGTTAACACACATTCTCTCTATAACCTATGTATACTCCTTTTGTACTAAATTTTAATAAACTTATGTCTTAAACACATTCTAGATTGTTTACAAAACCTAAGGTTTCAAAGGAATAACTCAACAAATCAATTTCCTTTATTATGTTTTAGGATAGACATTACATCTTAACATAAGGTAAAATTTACCTAAGAATTTAATTCTCATTCATAAGTGAGATTGTTAATTAACTAATAAGATCATCTATTTGAAAAATCCTCATACCTTAAATTAAAATTACATACTAATATTTCCAATGTCGTAAAGTAGATTAATATAATCTCTTATGTAACTTAGCTTCATAAAAATAAAGGTTCAAAGGTTTTAAGTATCTAATTTATATTTGCAAACCTTTTTGTAAGTTCTGGCTATTAATTACAACACTTATTTATAAACCACCTTCTGAATATTGGTAATTAATGTTATAAATGTATTTTATATGGCTTATCTAATTCTAAGAAACTTAAAGATTATTATTTAGATTATTTTCCTAATCATAGTTTAATATAGTTTTATACCATAACCTTTTAATGAATGTATCATAAAACATTAAGTTATTATTCAATTATACCTAAATTTTTATTACATTAAAACCACATATTATAGAGTAATCTTATGAAAATTTCATAAATACAATTTTTAGACCTATTTCCTATTGTCTAAAAAAATTCTCAAATTTAATATATAGAAACTATGATATTTTAGATGTTTTATAAAAATTTTATTTCATAAAAATATTTTTTAAAATTCTCTAAATAATTCCATAATACTCAGAAGTTGCAAAAATTATAACTTACGTTTAAATACTCAAAATCCATATTAATTTTCATGAAAATAAACTAGATTTTATAAGGAATCTATGACAAAGTCTAATTATAGCTTTATCTTATAACCTTTGTTGTATTAAAATCCAACACTATTAGTATCATGTATACGTTTAGTTAGACTTATTAGTTTCTTCACATTCCATTTTCTAATTCTTTAAATTTATTTACACATGTATTAATATTACTAACTCTCTTAACCAATTATTAGTTCCTTTCCCGGTACTTCCTTTTTTTCAACCTCAAAGTCCCTCTTTATTGCTTATTTTATTTAACTTCTCTTTACCAAATTCCTAAAACCTAATACATCCATTATGTTTGTAACTAACTCTTAAGTTTTTTTTTCCTCAAACATATAAATAAATATTCCAGCGTCACTAATGGTTCACCCACTTGATAACTAATTATTAAGTACTCCTCGAATCTCTCCCACCATTTACTTAATAATTTATCAATCTAACGAAACAACTTATTTTCTATTCTAAACCCATAAATTTATTGACTTAATTTACCAATCCCTCAATTTTCTTAAGGGTAGTTATATATTTGCGTATATATTTAAATCATAAGTTATTAACCTTCTCACCCATTGGGTAATGCCTTAATTACTCTTTGTAAATCATTTTTTGTGTATTTTATTTATTTTGTTTACATACAACTACAAACCCAATATGTAGACGCATCAACACCTATTTTTGATGAAACCTGATATTAGTAATTTGTTGGTTTTTCCCCACATATATACACGTTTCTAAACAATACTACTCTCGGTTAAATTAGCGTTTAATTCACCACTTTAACACGTAATCATCAATCTGTTTAACTCGCTCATTAATCTTCAAAACAGTAAAATTCATCTTAAACATCCATTGTTAAGGTTAAAACCTCAAAACCTGAAAGTTACCTATAATTAAGTTGTTAAAATTATTTACTATCCAATTAGCATCCCATTTGCTTAACATGTGCGGCAGAAAAAAGAAAATCCAAAAACTCCCACCGTTATGATAAGTTACCAGAAGGATATACGTAGTATAATACCAGTTTTGGTGAACTGTTCATGCAGTTGCTTCAATGTAGAGTATGAGCGAGCAGTTCCAGTATTTATCACTTCCGTTTGTGCCGATACGAGAAGAAAATGAAGAAAGATGCAGAGCTGTACAAGATGGGGTTATTCTAGTGATTTATTTCTACATAGGCGTATAAACAAGAAGAAGATGAGGAGAGGTACTCGTGCAGGCACAGAATGAAGATTGGGTTGCAATAGAAAAATTCAAACTTTTATGTTAATTGTAGAGTAGGAAGTTTAGTATATTACCGGTTCTCGAAGAAATGTTTTCAGTCCCTCTTCAACCTGGCGTGCCAGGTGCACAGTGACAGTGATTTATACGGAAGAGCGTAACCAAGAAAAATTGAAGGAAGGTGCAGAGCATATCGTTCTTGTTCGCTAGGTTTGGTGGTTCCCAGTGACTTGCTTATGCAGAGATTTTTAAAACAAGAAGAAAATAAAGAGATCTGAGGCAGCAAGAAGAGAATGAAGATGTTTCAGTGTATATACTACCGTGAATAGGATGAAGGCTAACACAGATGGAAGAAGAGAATAGAGCAATTAAGCGAGGAGCATGTATGTGTCTTGTTGTGTTAGTTGCACAAATGAAGGGAATATGAAAGAGAGGCTGATTGTTTCAGATCGTCAATTAAGTGAAAAGAAAATAGAGAGGTGCTGGTATATATGTTCTCATATTAATTTTTTGTAATGTGAGTGAAAAGAAAATAGAGAGGCTATATATATTTACCCGTTTAAGTCATGACCGAGAGTGATGGAAAATGAATAGAGTTTTATTATAATAGAAGATAATATAAAGAGAATAGAAATAGAATTGAATGGGAAAATGAAGAGAAACTGACATGTATAACCGTGAGTGAAGAGGAAATGACGAGAGCTCATATTTATTTATTTGTCACTTAGGATTGTAACATTAATAAAAGATAGGAAGAGATGGAAAAGCAGCTCTTAATTTGAGCTATTTAAATCTTCACAATTGTGTTAGCCTGCTAAATAAACACCCCCGAATCCTCCTCTTAATAATTGTGTTATCATTTCATGTAATAATATATATATATATAGCTTTACATGTTTACAAACCGATTTTTTTTATTCAAATCAGTTTCAATACTTATAAATCTTTATATATAATTGGAGTGTTCCAAATTTTCCAAGATTTATTTACTTATAAATCTTATTAAATTCATAATACCCTATAATAAATTAATTTAAATTGTATTATTATTTAGAATTTAATATAAGAAGTCCCCTAAATAATTTTTAAATACCCATACACTAATTTAGTGTTTTAATATTATTTAGGGTTTTTATAAAAGAAATCCCCTAAATTAAATTAATTTAGGGGTATTTCAGTAGATCCCCCTTAATAGAAACTTCGACCCGAAGTTTAGAATCAACTAACAGTTACTCACACCGCTTCAGTGTGCAGACCAACTTCCATACCAATTCTTTATCCATACATTTCCATTTCCAAATTCCACGGGTTTTAATAAAAGAAATCCCCTAAATTAACTTTGATTAATTTAGGGGTATTTTAGTAGATCCCCCTCAAAAGAAACTTCGTCCCGAAGTTTAAAATTATCTACCAACTACTCACACCCTTTCAGGTGTGCGGGTAAACTAAGCACCAAGTTATATTACCAGCTCTAAAATGCATATCAATAATCAAACCACTCAAGGATATTCCAATAACAATTCCAATCGCAATTTCCATTCTATCATTCCCCATCCTTAAATAAGGATCCATTCCACTCAAGATCAACCATTAACCAAACCGAAATGTCTCATAATTAGCATCCAGTTGATGCAAGATGTAAATGTCATTAACCACCACTCAGGTCTTAGGATACATTATCCATGTTTCAAAAACCAATCACAACAATATGCATGGACCATATTAGACTACCAACATTTAGTTTCTGTTTTCTTTAATTACTTGATGTTTATTTCAAACGCCGCATTCAAAGAATTCAACACCTTATTAACCAGCTTTGTTGTAAATTTTATTGCACCGTTGATTTTATCTGCGATCGATATATATATATATATATCTGTATCTCTTGATTGTTTTTGTATTTGTATTTTCTTAACTGTTATAAAATTTTATTTATATCCTTATCCTTTCATTTTATGACCGGTACGAATTATACGTCATTATATGATCATTTTATCATATTAATTATTAACAAGCTATAAAGGTGTAACGTACTTGAGTAGTTTAAAATAATATTTCAGATCATTTAATAATCTTCCAAAATTATCTTCAAGGTTTATTAGCAAACCATATGTTAAACTCTATAAAATAAATATTTTCTGTGACTTTTCAAGTTTCAATTGTTTTTTATAATTAACTATCGTATTTTAGGCGAATCATTCAGTGTTTACTTCATAAAATTTACTTATTATATTTACATAATTTCACCCAAGGCAGAATTTTAGAAAGTTTTCAATTATAATGTAGCTCCATAATCTGATTTCTTTATCTTAAAATTTATTTTTTTTAAGATAGGGACTCTATATATAAATTTTAAGTCAAATGAATTAGTCTAATGAAAGTTCACTCACTCTTGATAATTATTTTTCTTAGGGTTTGTTCTATGTAAGTATTACTCTCATCATTAAATTTTAGTACTCTCTTAGATAATGGTGGCTTTTGGTAAATATCACTCTTAGTGTGACTTCTAAAATTTTTACACATGTATAATGTTAAACTTCCAAGTAAACATGAGAATTTCCAATCTTTAAGTGACTCTCAATTTCTCACTAGATGCTCAATATTCCGAGTATTAAGGATCAATGATATTTAGTTTAGTGTTACTCTTCTCTTCACTTAATCTTTAAGTAACTTCCTTTAATGGTTTTTATATTCAACAAGGGGTAGATGTTCTACCTTGAAGTACCCAAATTTTAAATTCCGTTCCTCCATATATAGGTATTTTTCACCAAAGATTTAACTCAATAAATGCTTTACATGTATGAATTTAATACTGGATATTAAGACATAATTTAAAATTGTTCATTGTGGCTAGTAATGAAATATGCCCAGCTCAAGACTTCATGATGGTAACGTCTTACCACCAATCTCCTCAAGTTCAACACAATCCATCACTTACGTAGAAGATTATTTACGGTTAGATGACAAGGCTTGTCTAGCCCCTAGACTTCCAGAAGTGGGTGTGCACCCCCACTACTTTCAGCCTAGAAGTTCGTCGCACCAGCACTTCCCGTAGGGTGTTAGGTTTAGGTGTTTTCTTTCTAAAGTTAGCATAGAGTTTTAATGTGGTTTATGGGTTCGGGTGTATGCTACTAGTGTTTGTTGCTTAATAATTTCCTAGACTTAAGATTTATCCAAACATTACCTTCAGGCAACAATCTGTACCAAGTAATTCTTGACATTTATTTTCAAACTTTAAAGGAGTTGTAGTACTTTCACATAATATCAATATTAATTTAGTTATTTAAAGCTCTAATTGTATATTGTTTTCCATCAAATTTCTTTAAAATCCTAGGAATTTGTGTGCTAGCTTTTAAAGGATTGCATTTTTAGCAATGTATTCTCCATGAGTGCTTTAGAAAAAATAGCTTATTATTTGGTTTATCTCAACCAAATCTTATCGTACTTAATATAGGATGTTCCCAACTTATATATATATATATTTCTGTAGTTTATTGTTGGAACGGTATAACAACACATCACACTCAACAGACATTTACAAAAGAAAAGTGTGTAAAGGGATCATTCACAATTCCTAGAAGGGTTAGGAGTCGTGCCTTACTGGAGTCCTCACTTCCCAATTCTACCCCAGTTCCCCAGTTTTAAGTGCACCTATAGTCTAAGTATTTCACTCGGCTTGTTTTCTCGGGTTCAGAGCGTAACTACGCTCTGATACCACTTTCTGTAACACCCCTATAATAATAAACAACAGCGGAAAATAAACTAAAGGTGCTACAGACCATCGGGCTCCAAACACCCGGTACCAACCTCACCAATTACAACCATTACAATTAACTAAGTTACGGTCTGAACTTCGAGAAAACTTAACATTAACATAACAATAATAAAATACATTTACTCTCCATAAACCTAGTCCCATCCCAATCACTCATGCTCTTCGTGGCCACCTGTAAATCAATTTGTACCTGCAAGATGAAACCAAGCATGAAATACCCCGATTAATTACCACTGTAAATTAGTAAAGCTTAAATTAAATTATGTGTAATAATTACCATGAAATATTATGGTATTTAAAATATAGATCCAAACGGATGCTTATATCGCATGTACCTATCGGTGCGTAAAGTAAATACCACTAGTGCGCCCAATAAATAGTATGAACATCTTATATACCTTGGACAAATTATAATCGTAAACGTAAACTCTTACGAATACACATCTCAAAACCGAAGATGTTATGGTTAATAATGCGACGCAAACATGAGGACGTCGATATAGTCACCCGTATACATATACATATAACATACGTACAACCAACGTTATAATATTACCACGTTACGTGCACAAGTAATAACGTGACGTAACACAACAGTCGCGTAAAAATATATAGGCATATATATATATATGTATAACTAAAACGCGACGAAATAAAATAGTCGTTATAAGCAATAACGTGACAAGCTAAATTAGTTACATATATGTATACGGATGTAACAACGATAAAATAAGCATGAAAATACACTTATAAAAAAAAATAGAGCAAACCCGCTCTAGCCAGGATTCGAACCCGAGACCTCCCGTACCTTCCATGAATGCCTTAACCGTTTGAGCTATGCTCGAATTCAGCAACACACACTAACGAATTAAAACTAGTAGCGAGACTACTAGGTCACTAGAAAAAAAACAGAAGGAACAATCACGCTCTTCCTCTCAGTTTTGATTTCGGTAACCACCTCCAAATCAGGAAGAAAATATTCCCCACAGTCCATGCTGGTTTTTGGTTCTGTCTGAGAGCATTGAACAGAACCCAAACCGGTACAACCCTGGGCTTTCCACGGTATTACTCCTGTTCAAAAAAAAAAAATACTTATGCAACAGCATGGGTGCACTGCTGTCGGTTGCTAGATTTGAGGAATTTAACAGAGACTAATGGCACCTAACTTCCAATCCCTGCTTGGTAAACCGTGACTGATACTCGCCTTTAATCTCTGCAATTAATGAACTCATCCAGCCCATGACCTTCTGTTTTTACCGCACAATTTGTGAGAACCAGAAAACATTCTGTCCTTTGATTCCCACGTACTCCTCAAGTTCCCAGGTTATTCCTGGTTGAATTTACCTAACCGATACCCCACTAATTCCTGTACCCTCTTGATCCCAGCAGTAAACACTCAGAAACAGTGGTTCTTTTGCAAACTTCCACACCTGCCTTATGGGAATCAGTAAGCGACTATCGCTTGATTAATAAACCCACCTTAAGTCATTGTCTCTCGATAGCCAATTCAGCTGGTGTCTGTCTCACGCAAGTGCCCATCTCGGTTGTACCAGCCTAGGAAGAGCTCCTGGAGCAAAGTAAATCAGCTCCCTGACTCTAACAAGGTGAACATCAGTTGTTTAATCCTCGTTCATTCTCTCTGTTTTTCATGCTGAAATTTTCTTGCTGCTTGACTTGTCTTCTCTTTATTCCCTACGTACCATTGTCTGGGAAACAAACCATGAAGTTTGCCAAAGCTCTCCAGGAAGAACCATCTCACTTCTGTTTCAAAAAAAAGGGCCACGGTAAATTCCTAATCAGGTTCTCAACGACCTGTTGCATCAGCCTCTTGTCTGTTAATGCCAGCACTACCCACCCCATTCCTTCTGTTTTGTCGCGTCCAGAAAGTCCCTGTATTTGACTCCTCTTTTCACTTCTGTGTGCATGCATGAACATCTTGGGAATACCTTCACAAGGTGTGCAGAGACTTGCCAGTAAAACCAAAGAATTCTGGTGAAATAATACCCAACTTCACGGTAAGGACACAAACCATCTTCCTTCTCTCTCTTTTTGCTTTTTTTGCATTGTCCGCAACTTCATGCTCAAGTGCCCTTAAACTTTCTGTAGTTTCCTCGCAAGAACTCTGCATGCTATCCACGGGTAGAGCTCTGGAAATTTTGAAACAAACCCTCTCCAAGAACTCCTAAAGGTGAGACCCTTGAAACTAATCTGTAATCTTTGTTTTCTTATGCCATTACCCAGAAGTGTTACATAGGGGGTGTTGGCTTGTCTATAAACTTACGCACAACTAAGAACAACTATCAGCTTGAAAGAACAGGAACAAATACCTCAGTTTGTGCCTTCTGTTTCTATTGCAATCTCTGTAGCTAACCATGTTGTTATGGGACTGTCTCGAAGTAAAACTTAATAAGACACTTATCCACATGACCCAACAGAGAGGGAGGAGTTAGAAGTTAGGATAGACTTAAGAACAGGAAGAAAACAATCAAAAAAAAAAGAGAAGGAGACTACATTTGTGTCAGTTGTTCAGTTTCTGTTCACATGCAACAATCAGTGGTGTTATGGATCTGTTTTGAAGATAAAAAAAAACTAAGACCAAGTGCTTAACTAAATGGCCAGGCAATCTAGGGGGAACCCAAGATCCAGAACCGTGACCAGACTGCAAGAAATAAGAGAACATAGCAGCATATGATTTCAGGTTACTCGATTCAGTCTAGGGACTTCTCTGTAGCTTGATATATTGCCTTGGGCTGGCTTAGGGTTAGAACCGTATGAAACATATAATTAAGTAACTAAAAAAGTTGGGGAAAAACTAAGAAATAGGTTAAATAGCAGAAAACAAAACACCAGAAGAGAGTTTACAACAGTGCTGATTTCAGTTTTAGATTTTGTTCTTTTCTGTGTAAAGAACTTCCAAGGTTGTGGTCCATGTCATTCGGGGTCTGTTGGAACTTAAAAACTATCACACACTAAACTACGTGAGTTGTAATGAGGGAGTAGTGGAGGGCAGGTTATTAAGCAGAGGGAATACAACAGAAAAAGGAAATGTCATCAGTTCATGGGTTCTGTTTTCCTTCCAGTTTTCAGCCTTTCTTGGTTTCAGTATTAGGACATTCCAGTAGTGCTATCAAGGTTTGGGTTGGTTTGAGATTGGGATTAAGCCCAAAACACTTAACTAGGAAGTTAAGGCAAACCGGGAAAACTAAAGGTCAATCTGTAAACAAGAAAAGAAATAGAAGAGGAAGTAGCAGTTTGTCTTAGGTTTCCTTCTTTCCAGTTTCTGAATTTCCTGGGTTTCTGTACAAACACACTTTAGTAGGAGCAACCGTATTGTACTGGTTTGTTTGGGGTTGAAACCTTGAACTCACACTAAGATAAGTGACTAGACAATCCAGGGATAAACCAGGAACCAAATTTGGGAGCAGACAGCATCAGAGAAACTCTGTCGCATCCTCCTGTTTCGCATTTTATCAGTTTTTGGTATAAGGGAACCCTGGTAGAGTTATCAGTGGGTACTAGGTTGTTTTAAGTTTAAAACCCTTGCCAAAACACTTAACTAAGTAAGTAAGTGCTTTGGGATCAATTGAAAATAAATTTGTGAGCAAACAGAAAAGAAAAAAAAATGAATGAGATATATCAGTTTTCTGTTCTATCGTGAGTTTTCTGCAACAATGCAGTTTCGGTATAATGGTTTTTCAGAGGTTTTAACTTACATCATTGGGTCTGTTTTGAATCTTAAATCGTGATAAAAACACTCAACCAAGTGGTTAAGTTATGGGGGGAAATTAGAAGTCAGACCAAGAACATTGAGGAAGGGAGGAGAGAAGGTACTAGTTCTAGTTTGCTGGATGAAGGAGCCCCATAGATTGTCAGTGGTTTTAGGGTGTTGTTAAGATAAAAAAAAACCCTACTCTCACGGTTAATCAAGTGGTTACATGACTTGGGGAATGCATCTAAAGTCAGTCGGTTAACAGACAGACAACAAAAAAAAAGAAGAACAGGCATCAGTTTTCATCACTTCCTTTTTTTTCAGATTTCAGTGTCTTGCGTAGAGAGTTTTCATGGACATTGTCTAGGTTATTTTGACTTTGTTCTTAAATTCAAAAGCTTTATAACATACTCAATCACATGAGTAACTGGGTGGGGAATCTTGGAGTCACATCTAAGAAGGACGAAAAGGGAGACAAATGAGGAGAAATCAGCTCATACTTCAGTTTTCTGCTGTGGCCGTCCTCTGTAAAACTGAATTACAGATGTGAGTTATGAGTGTTGTCTTCGGCTAATAATCATCCCAAATCGCTGCTAATCTACTCAGATAGTTTAGGATACTCTTGGGGGAGGTTAGGGGGCAGTCAACAGACATAAAAGATGGAATAAAGAGGAAGAGGTTATGCATAGGTTTCTGTTTTTCTGTTTTCGGATTTTGGTTTCAGATTTCAGTAACTTCTGTTTTGTGTAGCTAAGTACAGCAGTTAGGGAGTGTCTTAGTGGTTTAATCTTGAATTTAAAACATCATTAACACTAGTATCTAGCTGGGTAATATTGTGGGAAAGAGTGGAACAGCAATTCCATTCAAGGAAAACAAAAAGGGACTTTCGGTTCACAGTTTCAGATTTCTCATTAGTATTACAGTTTCTGCATGCCTAGGTTTTTGGGGCATTACAAGGGTGATTTTAGTTTGATAATGATCCCAGACCAGTCCTAATTTACCTAATTAAGTGGTGGAATATTTTGGGATAAAGTAAGCCACTGTTGATACATTAGAGGAGGAGTTAAGTGTGATCTAAAGCCAAAACTATGTGACAGTTTCGTGAACTTTGGAACTTCTGTATAAATAAATTTTAGGGGTATTCCATGGTCTATCGTATCATTATACAAGGGTTAAAACATTGCTCATCTATTTATTTAAGGAGGGAATAACATTAGACATGTATAGCTATGTTATATGAACTTGTTACTTAACTAACGTTACAATACTTTAAAACGTTAACTAAGGAAAAAGGACTTAGATAACGTATGGAACAAGTTGTGAGTGTCCTAGGAGTAAGGCAAGCCTAGAATGATGCATGTGAAAGTCTAAAGAAGTAATATAAACTAAGCATCTAACAACATACATAAGAAATAACATACGTTATAAAGTATCATCATATGAAATGATAACCTGACATATTGTTGTTAATTAACGCTAGGGCCGTAACAACTTCGACCGGAACACCAAGTGTGAGACAAGGCGTGCTTGTGAAAAAGGTATGGACATGTGTGGTTCATATGTTGCCGTGTTACACGGCTTGTGTGCTGTGCTCTGTGTGCTGTGTGAAAAGACTTTAAGATCAAAGCATGAAATTGGATTGCTTGTTTATCATGTTGTATGATTCCTATATCATTGCTGTATATCATTGCGCGCACACAGTAGTTTAGTCCCTTTGCGTTTATGGAATTTGAGATGAAACACAACGAATTACGTAAACAAACAAGGAACTATATATAAGGAACACCCCTTAAATTATAGAGGACTTCTAACGACACCCACTATGGTGTCGAACTTATAACGATAATGAATAGTAAATACCAGTTAAAGAACCCATACTGGGGTATTGAAGTGACCCCGCGTTCTCGATGCATGACGCCGGAAATGGAGGACTGGCTATGGAGAAGACGCTTTTCAATACGTGGTGATAAGAGAATCCACAAATAAACCTTAACTAATCAAGGAAAGATTGGCACCTACCTGATATGGTCACGGGACCTAACTATATTCCCAGACCTGGTGCAAGAGGAGAGAAAGGGAATACACTTTATGGAAACAAGAGTGAAAGGAATGAAAACACACAACGCTCGAATGATCCCGTAGTGAGGATCGTTGGTATAATATACCGATGTACACGTTTGATTAGTTACATGATTGTTGTTGCTATACTAGCAACTTGTTATGCTTGGTTGCTTGTTTCTAACGCTTTGCTACCTTGAAGTGTGTTTGATGTATAATGTGTGGTGGTGTGCTTTACTGCTTATTATAGCATGTAATTTGACTTAATCATATTCGACCAAGTAGTCGTGTAGCCCGGTAACATGCGGGCTTCACACGTTCATACTCGGCATAGTTTGCCGAGTCCTTTATTTTTACAGGTATGAATCGAGAGGCAGACGAAGAGTAGGCACGGGTGACTACCATGGGGGTAGTCCGTACGGGCAAGACTTTTTAGTAGTATGTTGTTATGACTTGTATTACTAAACCCTAGTTGTACTTTCGGATTATGTTGAACTAAGAACTTATGTTGTAGATTCTCGGTACTTGGTCTGTAATTTCTATTGTACTTGGATTGATTGTGTTTTTAATTCCAGTCATCTGGACCGCAGCTTAGTATTGATGTTGTTGTTGGTGTCAACCACGTGGGTGGTTGGCGTCTGTGACACCCGAGTAGAAGTTGTGAATCCGCTGTTTCATCTTTCGTGATCTCGTTGGGTTACCCGGGGGTGTTACAAAGCAGCCCACCCCGAGAGGGGTGAGTCAGTTCCGTGGAATGGAACTGGTACAATTCTCCAAAAAATATTTAAAACATAACTCTTCAAAATAACAATAACTTGAAATCAAACTCTTGAAAGTAAAACAGGGAAAGGAGGCACTTCAAAACAAACAATCATAGAGAAGAGAGAACAAGGTAAGGATAGAGACAAAGAACTTAAAAACCAAATCAACCACTTAAGAAATCACACCATATAGTTAGTGAGCATCCATTATTGATGTTAGAACCAATTCTGGTTAAGAATAGAAAGACTCAGGTAGTCACAAAGGACTAGGAATGATATGAATACCCATAACCTGTGGTAGACAATTTATGTCCCCACCATTTCAGAAAGCTGAATCCCATAGACAAAATATACTAAAGAGTGGAATAAATCAATTGGGAGAGATGGCCCCCACCGCCAAGTACGTCCTTTTAGGACAGGGGATATACAGCCCCTCATTGTTTACCACGTCCACTAAGGACAGGGGATATACAGCCCCTCTCTGTTAACTACGTCCACTAAGGACAGGGGATATACAGCCCTCACTGTATCACGTCCCTTTTGGGACAGGGGATATACAGCCCCTCACTGTCTATCACGTCCCTTTTTGGGACAGGGGATATACAGCCCCTCACTGTTACCATTGAAGACGCGCGCACGTCGAAACCTCAAGAACCAGCTTATGGATGAAACGATATCCAGAGTCAAAAGATGAATTTCCAAGATTGACCTTTTTCCAAATTCCCACTAGATCACTAACTACCCAGAGCAATACCAAAACACTCAGTCCTACAGAGTGCAGAAGCGTAAACCCTAGGCAGTTAATGTCTAATGAAACAACCAAACAGAAGGAACCAATAACCACGAAAGTTTCACATTCAAGGCTCAGTTAGTCACATCAAGCTGAGTTAGTCACACAAACAGTTTTCCTTAGAAATCAATTTAAGAACAGTTGGCGTTTTCCAAAGCATTCCACAAAGCCCATTAGCAAAAGTATCTTAGTACGAGAAATCGTACCTGGTCAACGCTGTAGCAGTTCTAGTCAACTGGCGCAAACAATCAACAGTACTCTGAAGAATATTAAAGGTAGTCTATCATCAATCACTTGTAGCCTAAGTTAAGCTTAAATAAACTCCTCACTCTTATTTCTAAGTCCCAATTGTCTTTTAAGCCCCCACTTAAATGTTATGTATAACCTTTGACTTAAGAATGTTGTATAACTCAAGGTTGTAAGACCAAGGAATGTATTTTATTAACACTTGTTAATTCTTCCACTCTTATCCACTTTACCCATACTTAACCATAATTATCACATTTAAGACCTTTATAACATAAGTGCATTATATGTTATTCAATCAATCTTAGAATTTCAATAATAATTCTTAAGCTCAATACTTTTACTCTTACTTTAGAATAAACATCGTATTATGACTTATAATAGGTTTATCTTCGAATACTATACTATTATTTCACAATGTAATGATTATGTATTTTATCAATATTACCAAATAATCCATCATGATTAAGTTTTCCCCTTAACTTAATTAAGACCTACATCTTGAATAACTATATTATAGTTAACTTACATTTATCGAACTCTCACATTTAGTATTCCCAAGGTATATTAATTACTTATCATTAACTATATAATAAGGCGTTTTAAGATAACCTTTTATATATCCTTGCTTACATTTAATTTCTTAAATGTTTTATGTTAACACACATTCTCTCTATAACCTATATATACTCCTTTTGTACTAAATTTTTATAAACTTATGTCTTAAACACATTCTAGATTGTTTACAAAACCTAAGGTTTCAAAGGAATAACTCAACAAATCAATTTCCTTTATTATGTTTTAGGATAGACATTACATCTTAACATAAGGTAAAATTTACCTAAGAATTTAATTCTCATTCATAAGTGAGATTGTTAATTAACTAATAAGATCATATATTCTGAAAAATCCTCATACCTTAAATTAAAATTACATACTAATATTTCCAATGTCGTAAAGTAGATTAATATAATCTCTTATGTAACTTAGCTTCATAAAAATAAAGGTTCAAAGGTTTTAAGTATCTAATTTATATTTGCAAACCTTTTTGTAAGTTCTGGCTATTAATTACAACACTTATTTATAAACTCACCTTCTGAATATTGGTAATTAATGTTATAAATGTATTTTATATGGCTTATCTAATTCTAAGAAACTTAAAGATTATTATTTAGATTATTTTCCTAATCATAGTTTAATATAGTTTTATACCATAACCTTTTAATGAATGTATCGTAAAACATTAAGTTATTATTCAATTATACCTAAATTTTTATTACATTAAAACCACATATTATAGAGTAATCTTATGAAAATTTCAGAAATACAATTTTTAGACCTATTTCCTATTGTCTAAAAAAATTCTCAAATTTAATATATAGAAACTATGATATTTTAGATGTTTTATAAAAATTTTATTTCATAAAAATATTTTTTTTAAATTCTCTAAATAATTCCATAATACTCAGAAGTTGCAAAAATTATAACTTACGTTTAAATACTCAAAATCCATATTAATTTTCATGAAAATAAACTAGATTTTATAAGGAATCTATGACAAAGTCTAATTATAGCTTTATCTTATAACCTTTGTTGTATTAAAATCCAACACTATTAGTATCATGTATACGTAGTTTAGTTAGACTTATCAGTTTCTTCACATTCCATTTTCTAATTCTTTAAATTTATTTACACATGTATTAATATTACTAACTCTCTTAACCAATTATTAATTCCTTTCCCGGTACTTCATTTATTCAACCTCAAAGTCCCTCTTTATTGCTTATTTTATTTAACTTCTCTTTACCAAATTCCTAAAACCTAATACATCCATTATGTTTGTAACTAACTCTTAAGTTTTTTTTCCTCAAACATATAAATAAATATTCCAGCGTCACTAATGGTTCACCCACTTGATAACTAATTATTAAGTACTCCTCGAATCTCTCCCACCATTTACTTAATAATTTATCAATCTAACAAAACAACTTATTTTCTATTCTAAACCCTTAAATTTATTGACTTAATTTACCAATCCCTCAATTTTCTTAAGGGTAGTTATATATTTGCGTATATTTAAATCATAAGTTATTAACCTTCTCAACCATTGGGTAATGCCTTAATTACTCTTTGTAAATCATTTTTTGTGTATTTTATTTATTTTGTTTACATACAACTACAAACCCAATATGTAGACGCATCAACACCTATTTTTGATGAAACCTGATATTAGTAATTTGTTGGTTTTTCCCCATATATATATACGTTTCTAAACAATACTACTCGGTTAAATTAGCATTTAATTCACCACTTTAACACGTAATCATCAATCTGTTTAACTCGCTCATTAATCTTCAAACAGTAAAATTCACCTTAAACATCCATTGTTAAGGTTAAAACCTCAAAACCTGAAAGTTACCTATAATTAAGTTGTTAAAATTATTTACTATCCAATTAGCAACCCATTTGCTTAACATGTGCGGCAGAAAAAAGAAAATCCAAAAACTCCCACCGTTATGATAAGTTACCAGAAGGAGATACGTGAGTATAATACCAGTTTTGGTGAACTGTTCATGCAGTTGCTTCAATGTAGAGTATGAGCGAGCAGTTCCAGTATTTATCACTTCCGGTTGTGCCGATACGAGAAGAAAATGAAGAGAGATGCAGAGCTGTACAAGATGGGGTTATTCTAGTGATTTATTTCTACATAGGCGTATAAACAAGAAGAAGATGAGGAGAGGTACTCGTGCAGGCACAGAATGAAGATTGGGTTGCAATAGAAAAATTCAAACTTTTATGTTAACTGTAGAGTAGGAAGTTTAGTATATTACCGGTTCTCGAAGAAATGTTTTCAGTCCCTCTTCAACCTGGCGTGCCAGGTGCACAGTGACAGTGATTTATACGGAAGAGAGTAACCAAGAAAAATTGAAGGAAGGTGCAGAGCATATTCTTGTTCGCTAGGTTTGGTGGTTCCCAGTGACTTACTTATGCAGAGATTTTTAAAACAAGAAGAAAATAAAGAGATCTGAGGCAGCAAGAAGAGAATGAAGATGTTTCTGTGTATATACTACCGTGAATAGGATGAAGGCTAACACGATGGAAGAAGAGAATAGAGCAATTAAGCGAGGAGCATGTATGTGTCTTGTTGTGTTAGTTGCACAAATGAAGGGAATATGAAAGAGAGGCTGATTGTTTCAGATCGTCAATTAAGTGAAAAGAAAATAGAGAGGTGCTGGTATATATGTTCTCATATTAATTTTTTGTAATGTGAGTGAAAAGAAAATAGAGAGGCTATATATATTTACCCGTTTAAGTCATGACCGAGAGTGATGGAAAATGAATAGAGTTTTATTATAATAGAAGATAATATAAAGAGAATAGAAATAGAATTGAATGGGGAAAATGAAGAGAAACTGACATGTATAACCGTGAGTGAAGAGGAAATGACGAGAGCTCATATGTTTATTTATTTGTCACTTAGGATTGTAACATGAATAAAAAGAATAGGAAGAGAATGGAAAAGCAGCTCTTAATTTGAGCTATTTAAATCTTCACAATTGTGTTAGCCTGCTAAATAAACACTCCGAATCCTCCTCTTAATAATTTGTGTTATCATTTCATGTAATAATATATATATATATATATAATATAATATATATATATAGCTATTACATGTTACACCGATTTTTATTATTCAAATCAATGTTTCAAATACTTATAAAATCTTTATAATATAATTGGAGTGTCCCAAATTTTCCAAGATTTATTTACTTATAAATCTTATTATTAAATTCATAATACCCTATAATAAATTAATTTAAATTGTATTATTATTTAGAATTTAATATAAGAAGTCCCCTAAATAATTTTTAAATGATACCATACACTAATTTGGTGTTTAATAATATTATTTAGGGTTTTTATAAAAGAAATCATTAGCCATCGGATATATAGGGTTGCCTATGTATCTAAATTTGTAAACTTTAATTATTAATCCAAATCATTACCATTATTCAAAAAAAAAGAAACACTTTATTCTAGAATCGGTAACACTTGAACATTTCTTCTTTTTGGCTATTACAGGTAGAATTTGATTTCTTCTGTTGCACCATTTAAGCAACGATAAACATTATGAACAGTAGCAGTCTCTACCGTTCCTAAAATCCCAAACCCAGGTTGGAAGTGTAAGCTTATGAGTAGACTTTAAGAGCAGTGTTGGTGTATCCAATTTACTAGCTGTTGTCTCCTTCATCCACTGTGATTCGACATTAAATTTCAAAACACAAGGGCTAAGAGAAATAAGGGTGTGAATGAAGGCTGATTGTATTTTTGGTAGCGGTGAGTAAGATTTTTCAAACTAAATTTTAAGGGTGTTGGATAGTTTTTTTTTTGATAATTTGGGCATATAGCCATATTATTAAAATAAAGCTATGGATGGGTTGTGCTCGAGCCTCGTTAAAACCTTTCTAAGCAAAACCCAGTGGGAAAAAGCTTAGGAAGGAAAAAGAGTACCCACCACATCCAAATACAGCTTACATCAAACAGAATAGCCTACCGTATACACCCCGGGCAGACGCCCACGCGGACCAACCAAACGTTTAAAGCGTGACCCTCTCTAGAAGAAAATGACATACAAAAATCCCACCCAAGAGACAAGCCTTCCTCTACCAGATTAAACAACTCTCCCCTGACTTGCTATCTCCTCAAACGCGGTCCAATCAATACTCCACACCTTCCAAGGCTACAGACCACCCTAGCCCAAGACTGACCGTCCTAGACATCACCCCATTTGCAGAACAGTTATTAACCTATCAGGATAGTTTTAGCCCCGTCATCCCTTAAACTTCCATCCCTTTTTCTCAAACATTTCATGGCCCTTTACTTCAGCTGGGCCTCCTGCATCTCTTGGATTTGAGCAAAAATGTTTGCCTTTGTTAGACTTGGGTTAGGAACTTTGCATCCCAGTTTTAATAGCAGATCAACACATTCATCTGCTTCTCTGTCAGGGTTAATAATTTTCCCTCTCTCATCCCTTGCTGGGACATCATTATTATGCACCTCCCCATTTATTGATGATTTGCTATCCTGGTGCACGAGTTCCATGCAATTATCTGCACCCACCGTTGCATATTCCTCGGGCCTCGGACATCGTGTCACTAGTTGAGTTTCCACTTGAAAAAAGTTGCCAGGATCACCACATCATCTGATTCATAACCCTCATCTGACTCACGCGACAGGGGAACAGATATTCCAGCTCCTATATTATCCTGTTCACTCTTCGAGATTATCCTCTTGTTGGATAGTTGCTATGGTTTGTATAACTCTGTGAAAATTTTGCGGTTTGGTGATATAAGGATTTGCTGTCACAATTGTGTTATTGTTGTCATTAGAAAGTGGTGGTCATGTCGATGTTTAGAATCTAGTAACTGGTTGAGTTTGAAATCCTTTCGAAGTGCTGAATTGTGGTGATACGTGGGATGGTAGTGTAAAATAGCTATTTTTGTTTTAGCTTTGAAAATGGATAATCCCTAATTAATTTGTATAACTGGGAAAGGACTTACAACAACAACCGATTATCTTGTTAACGTTGACAGATGGAGTCCTACGTTGGTAATTTTGGATATTTGGGTAATTTTGACAGGAATTTGGGTATTAGTACTGAATTAGAAATTAGTATTAATCTGAAAAATTAGGAGCTAATTTAATTGTTACGAGTTAATATGGTGGTTTAGTGTAAATTTGGTATCTTGGTGTTAGACTGAATTCGTGGATTACTAGGATTAAGTGTAAATTCATGGTTGTAATAGTTTTATGACGTCTGGTAATTCAGGGAATTTTGCCAATGAGGGTAATTATGCTAATTAAGAAATTAGTGTTAACTTGGTAATCGGTGCTAAATGAGGATTATGTGATGATTTTAGTAATTTAGGAAATATGGTGGTGATATGATTTAGTAGATTAATTGATAAACTGGGAAGTTAAATAATTAATAATAACTGATGAGTTGTTTAATTGACATTTGTTATATAGGAAAAAGGGGGTAATTAAGCTAATTATGTATCCGGTGTGTAGTATTAAGGTCTTAATAGAAATGATTTATAAGAAGAAAAAGTTTGCTAGAATACAGTATAATGGACAATGATACAGTGAATGGTGGTAAGGTTATTAATTAATAAGTTAGTGATTTAAATAGTTGTGCTCAAAATGACGGAATAATAGGTTACTATGACATAATTATAAATTTGGAATGAATTAAATAAGTCAGGTCATTATAAATATTGTGGATAATGAGAATATATGTATATATATTAATATATTATGTTGTTTTGTTATATTCATATTGAGTTTTGGGTTGACTAATATTTTATTATAAGATGTACTTACATTGTTGACCATGGATTTAACTAAGACAACCTAAGAGATTGAGTCTAATGAAAAAGGCCACTTAGAGTAATTTGATTTGATTAATTAGGCTAAATCAGTGTAGTTAATTTTAGATTAAACATATTGTATCTGATGAAAAGTCTTAACCTAGGTACAGATTTGAACTGACTTAATGAAAGGAAAGAAACTTGATTAAAGATGTATTGAATGATTGTGGGCTCCTTCAATGGATTGGACTGTGAGATAAAACCTGTTAGAGGGAGGTTTATATTAAAGTATAGATCTACTAAAAGAAATAAAAAGAAATATGGTAATAACTAATATTAGGTTAAAAATAATATTGAGGACTAGTTTACATCCCTTGGAAATATAAATAGAATAAGGGATTGAGGCCATAATGAAACTGGGTTGACTAACATTGACTCCTTGGTATTACAAGAGATTTTAACTAGGATTAATCTTTAGACTTAACTTAGACTGTATTTACAAAAAAAGGTGTATCTCATATAAAGAGATAACCACTTTAGTTAATCTAACCTAACCTGATATTTCTTGTGAGGGTTTCATCAGTTGTGAATAATAGACTTATAAACTCAAGTAGTGGAATAGTCAATTTAAAAGGATAATATACTTTGAATACGTAGATGATGGGAGATTTATTATTTACCTCTCTTTTCCAATCTAGGATTTGGAAAATGGGATGCACATGGCTAGATTTGAATGATTGGATGTACATAGCTAGATTGGATGATTGGATGCAAATGGCTAGAGCATTATATATAAAGCTGCATATTTCAGGTATGTTATCATGACACCTGAATGCCCCGAGGTTGCCTTGGGTTTGCGTGATTGTTTGTATGAGTGATAAAAAGATATGTATGTTAATTTAACAACATGTTCCTACTCGCATGTGATATGTTACAATGTTGGAATGCTATGATATTTTGTGTCTTGAACATTTATGTAAACTTACATAAAACAAGTAATACTATATACTATACGGTATGAAGAAAATTTGTGAAATGATGATCAAGGAAAAAAGTTAATTGTCGGATTTGATATCCACTATATACAATACCTAAGTATATTTACTTAGGCAATGGTATGGAAGACCGTTATTAAACGGTAAAGGTTAATGAATCAAGTATTCAAAAGATACCTAAGCACAATTCTTAGGTAACTAAGTTGGTGACCATTATTTAATGGTAGGTTTGGGTATTTTATGTGAGAAATCTAGGTACGACTTGGTCACGCGTTTTGTACACTAGTAGATGTTATATCATGCGCATCTACATGTTGGTAAGTCCATATAGTCCTAATGGGAGGTTGGTCGGGTCACCCCGACTGGTGTGAGCTACTGCCCATAGGTGCCTGCCTTATAATAGGGAGATGTGTCATCCTAACCATGATGATACATTAGGATTATGGAATAATGAATATGAGATATAAGCTACCACTACAATATGCTTATGTATTCAATATATAATATGAGATAATGAAACGATCGCATAACCGTACACTCTATAATTGGTGACACAGGTGCCCTGAGGGCTTAAACACTAACACGAGCTCAATTTGGTTGATGTTCGCCTTTACATGATTATTTGATTTGAGCTTGTCTATGAATAATGAGCAATCTATATGTGCTTATTCATATCTGTGCTACCTGAGATTGGTTATACAACTTGAATTCATGATGTGATTGGCTATTGTTGCTTAGTTATATTATTCTCATACACATGCATGCCATATGTTGTATTTCTAAATGAAATAAATTGGATTGCATGCCAACTTGACTAAGTAATCTAAGCGTGAACTGAAGGGGTGCTAGGGTTGCATAATAACATACTCAACAGTTGGACAGTTAGAGGGTCGATGTAATTGAGCTCGTCAAGCAATCCAATCAGTCCTTGAGACGAAAAAGGATATGAGTTCAGTCCATTAAACAAGAGGACCAAAGATCACTATTAAACTATGGGCACTACTTATAAGCCATTTTATGTGTTTCAAACTTTTCATGATTTTTGTTAAGTCAATGAGAAAAGAAGACACAAGACAAACCTGTGAGCGGTTAATTAACCATAACAATTCAAATGGTTTATTAATCCACAGAAAAGCTGCAAAATCTAACAGTTTACATAAAGTTTTGCGTGGTTATCATGGCTAAGTGATTGGTGAAGACGGCATGTGTTAGAAGGGAACGGCTCATGTGCTGCAACAGCTAATCTGCTGGAGTGCTCAACAAGATTGACGCGCGCGCGTGATGAGTGACTAGGAAAAACCTACTAGTATAAAAATAAATTACATCATGTAATTTTATGGTGGTGTGGAATTCTCCTTATTGTCCTCTCATCATTCCTTAATTATACAATATTCTTGTTTTTATCAAAAGGAACTTACTTTATTAATCTTCCTTAGTCCCCATCAATTAGAGGACTATCCGAAAATATAAGGTCCAAACAAACACGAGGAGGAGAGGAGATAACTGCAAATATAGGGAATTTTGATATACTAAAAACTATAAAATTAATCTAGAAAATAATAAATCAAAAAGTCTGTCGGGTAGCAAAAATCCCGGTCGCAGCAATATATTAATAGAAGCAACCAGGTATCAATCCGTGTGACTTGAATATTATAAGCCTAATCATAAGAAAATTGGAAATCAGCGGGTTGTTCTTATTTTGAAAATTAAATAAACAATAAGGAAATAAACTAACAAATAAAATAAAACTGATAAAATGATATGGCTAAGCGGAACCCTAAGTTCAGGTTATTTGTGCTAGTCAAATTATGCAAACTTCTTTAATTTAACAAGAGATATGGATTGGCTAAATTCTTCAATATCTTACCTGCATTAAATCCTAATCACATAAAACTCATCTAGCAGAATACACAAGATCTAATCAAGATTCTAGCGAAACACACTTAGATGGATTAAGCGTAAATAATTATTCAAACTTGAAGGACATCGTAATCAATCCGATCTAGTTTCCACAAACAACAAATTAATAGGACCATCTTGTAATCACCGGTCTGATCATAACAAGATTCGAAAGGTAATTATCAAATCCATGAAATTTATTAAAAAGCACAACAAAAACTTTAATCTGAAAAATTCAGAAATAAAATCTCTTATCAAATCAATAAAAGTAATTACAGAATCAAAAAGCTACAAACAACCATCTCTTATAGTAAATCCTTCATAGCCTAACATGTTACAAGAAATAACAAACAGAGATAGAAGAGAAATCATCTGGTAGAGAAGACTCCTGCTTTTGTTGTGCTTGTCAGATCTGAAGACTTGCCGGCTGGAGGTTAAAGATGACGGAAAGGTGGCGATGGTGTGGTGAGATTGAGAGGTGCAACCCTCGTCTGAGTCATCCGACGTGAATGGTAATGTTCTCTCAACCCTATGCGACTTTTATATCAAAATTAGGCATTTTAACTCTTAAAAACGTATATTTTCAAATTCTATACGTGGCATCCAAACTTGGAAGTTTGGACTCATTTTAGGACACATTTTCAGGAAGTTTCGACCTCTGTCCGAACATAAAAGTTCGGACGTATGTTCAGACATATCAATATCCTGACGAGTGAAACTTGTTTCGGGCCTAGATTCTTCGTTTGGACTCTGTTTTTCTCCCCGTTTATTGCGTTGCGAAGCTTGTGAAGTGAAGAATGTAATTCCATGAATTTTAACTGCATTTGACACATAAAATGCATCAATTATTATCTAAACACAAATTATATGAAAAACACATGATAAGTGAGAAACATTGGACAAACCAGTACGAATAATAGGCAAATTTAACCCTTCAAAGTCTCTATATTTCGCACTTATCAAACTTTCTCACACTTAGCTTTTGCTTGTCCTCAAGCAAATAAAGAACAAAACTCACTCCAAGGTCATAGTATCAAACCTCGGGATCAAACAAATGTAGAAGAAAATCAAGCAAAAATGGCAATCAAAAGAATAATCCTTCTCTCAGGTGCAAGTTTTCATAAACAGTGAAAAAGAATGATTTATAAAAGCATGGAGAAGTTAGATTGCAAAAACTAAACATAGAATAGCTCAGGATCTTCCACCAATTTCATTCTCCAGCCTTTAGATGACAAGAGGTGTGAAGTAATGCCCTATTCCATAATACCTTTCAACACCACACACTCATGATCAAAATAGGAAAATTGCAATAAACATTTAGCTTTTAAGGGCTTTCCTATCTTTGCATAATTATTTTCTTATTTCCTGCACAATTGTTTCATTCCCCATACTTTTCTCTATATCCCTACAACGATGTTAGGCTTTCTATCCCAGATCACGAGACCTTAGGTAGATGGGTGATGAAGCACCCCACAGACTTAATAAACGGATAAACGAGGCCTGTTTTGGTTCAGAAAATTCATGATCAGAGGAGTACCTTGCCTTATTCTTCATACCAAACTTTCATATCATTCCCAAAGTCACCAAGCCAAACTGATTTAATTTGCGTAATCAGCTAATCCACTAAATTTCAGTGAAAATAGAATTAATTTGAAGAAAACAATACATATGAGCAACTTTAAGCAAAAAGATTCTTGAGGTTGTCATCAGGCTCGATTTCAAAAACTTCCATAAAAAGTATCACCCAAAAGTTCAACATTTATTGACACTAAATTAAGCTTATTCATTATAGCAAGAGAACAATAAAAAAACTAGTGTGACATTAAGTATAGCTAGCATATTTTCAGGGAAAGGTCTCCACTTCCTCACACTTAAGAGGAGTAATGTCCTCATTGTTCACAAAATATAATCAAGAAAAAGAACTTTCAGAATATGCTATACTTATGAAGGATTTCATTCAAGACTTCCACATATATTAAACATTAAAAGCATGATATGCTAAACACAAGCAATAAAGATTGAGAAACTGCAACTCCCCTAATATTTTTAGATTGAGGAAGATTCCCTTCCCCACACTTAAGCTCGAACAGCTGGGTAGAAGCGTTCCTCACACTTGTGTCCAAGAAAGTGTCCAGCCTCGGAGAGATAAGAACACCAAAAAAATTGCACCTACACACACTTTGTAAAACACCAAATAACGCTAGAAGCGTTGTAATAGTAGCACGGGCACCACCGCCACTTCTGACTGAAATAAAACTAAAATAATTCTAAAAACAACATAAAATAAAAAAATGCAAAACACAAACTTTACCACTGTGTTGTCTCCCAGTTACCTACCCGATTTAATGTCCCTGGCTAGACTTTCTTTTCGTTACACCGGATCAAAAATAAAAGTCGAAAGTGACGTCAACGGGAATACGAAGTGGCCAACAACCAGGATTATACCGCCTGAATCAAAACAAAACGCTATCTCAACAAATAGAATAGGAAAATAAATACTCCACAAAACCTGGTGTTCGAGGAGGTATTGACGGTAACGGGTCTCAAGGATAAGTCCACGTGCTAATT
>CM041778.1:144986128-145087729 GCA_023374045.1 Limonium bicolor
AAAGAAGGAGAAGGAGAGGAAGTCTGGGTAGAGCAGAGACGGGACTGGGACAGAGAGATCAGGCGGAGAGAGTTTGAGCTTCTCCCTTTGCAGAGATGGGAAGCCATAGGAAGGAGGGACGTCGGAGATGGAAACGGGGGGTTTGGGCGATAGTGCTAGGGCATGTAATTCTGGGCGAAGATAACTCTTTTTTTTTTCTAGCAGCGTGGTAAAGTCTTTTTTTTTTGGTCAGAAAAACGGAGGACAAGCCTCATCTTATTAAAGAGTCATCCAAGGATTGTTCCTCAAGAATAAAGAGGGATAATACAAGAGGGGGGGTCCGTAAGAGGATACAGACCAAAGCTTCTATGTGATCCCATCTTAGCAATGGTGTCAGCTATCTTGTTCTTATGTCTAGGAACATATACTACTTGCACATCTAAAACAGACTTAGCGAGATTCATGCACTTCCTCACAATGGGCCGGATAGAGCAACTGCTGGGACAGTTATAAAAGTACTCCACAAGAATGGCAGAATCTGAATAAATGACCATCCGCTCCATTCCTTTCTCACGAGCAAGCTTGATGGCGAAAAATAAGGCCATTGCCTCAGCATGTAGAACACTCTGCTTGCCAAACGATGCAATAAACCCAGCAATCCATCCGCCGTTGTGGTCTCTGAAAATGCCACCTGCTGCACCATTTCCTGCAGCACAATTATGCTCCGTCAATATTGATTCTGATAAAATCAGGCGAGAGCAACCTACCAATTCTCCCCGTAGACTGGAGATTCGGTGAGACTTGCACAGGATCTGGATATAATTCCTTCTCAGACCGCCAAGCTCGAAAATGATTTCTACATGCAAGGACCACCTGACTAAACGGAAGAAACATTCGAAGTTCGTTATGAAAGATTTTTCTGTTCCGCCATTTCCATAGAGTATAACAGATAACCGAGAAAATTACATTTCCTTTGCCTCTCATAAGAAAACTTTTAGAACATGAAATGTGATTAGAGAACCATTCCCACATACTGCTGCCAAAGAAAAGTGCACGGTCATGAACAGACAAGACTCTAAACCATATTCTTCTAGCTATAGGGCAATCACGGAGAATATGAATTGTAGATTCAATATTACCGCAAAAGTGACATGAGTTATCTGCAGAAAAGCCCAGCACAACACGTCTGGCATTTGTCATGAGCTTATTGTGGCTAACCTTCCACAGGAAAAGCTTAATCCTTTCCTGTACCGGTAAACACCAAACCTTTTTAAAAACATTCACACCAGACATTATAACCCTAGACTGATTGTGCTGACCAGTAAGGAATGCATATGCTGATTTCACACTATAATTACCACTGGGTTCAAATTTCCAGTGTATAAAATCATTTTCTGCATCCAAACATACAGAAAAACAGCACAAAGAATTTAGAGTCTCAGATGGTAAAAAATGCTCAAATTTATCCACAACCACCCAATATCATCAGACCAATAGTCCGCAATCGAACTTTCCAGCATATGTTCAGGAACTTCATTAACAGCACGAGATAGAAGGTTATGATTATCAATCCAACAATCCAACCAGAATTTGATACACTTACCGTTACTTACCGTCCAGCTAAAACCATCTTGTACCAACACTGCACACTTCTGCACATTCTTCCAGTTGACAGAACACCGGACACTATTAGGATTAGGGTATTTAAGAAGCAAAACATCTTTGCAGAAACTTCGATTCTTGCTAGCTATGTGCCACACAGTTTTCCAAAACAAGCAAAATTCATTAATCTCGCCTTCCTAATACCCAATCCCCATCTTCTTTTGGCTTACAAATAATATCCCACCCGATATCATGGAATTTCCTACTACCCTCATCGTGACCCCATAGGAAGTCCCGACACAGTTTATCGATTTTATTACAGATACTTACAGGGAGGATCTGGGCACTGCATTACATAAATAGGAATCGAGGCTATACAGCTTTTAACTAGGCAAAGACGACCCGCCATAGAAAGAGATTTGCACTTCCAACCAGCCAATCTCTCTCTGACTCTAGATACAAGAGCATCATGGTTAAAATTACTAATTTTATCATGCTTAAGATAAACACCCAGATATTTCCCAAGTTGCTGGTAACAGACATCCAGATTCTAACCTGATAATCCTGGCCCTCTCAGGACTCATATTTCGTGACAGCAATATGGAGGATTTATCCAGGCTAATAGACTGACCAGATGCAGCACAAAAATCAGACAGACATTCACACATAATCCTAACTTGCTTAGGAGTAGCCACACCAAACAATACAAGATCATCCGCAAAAAAACAGTGTGAAATTGAAATTCCTCTTTTACCCAGGGAAATAGGTTTCCAAGCCTTACTGATAACACTATTATTTATAATTTGGGAGAGCCGTTCCATACAGAGAACAAAAATAAAAGGGGGAGAGCGGGTCCCCTTGCCTAATCCCTCTACCAGCCGAAAAAGAATCAGAGAGAAATCCAAACCAAGATATC
The DNA here is from genome assembly GCA_023374045.1 of Limonium bicolor. Classification (NCBI taxonomy): domain Eukaryota; kingdom Viridiplantae; phylum Streptophyta; class Magnoliopsida; order Caryophyllales; family Plumbaginaceae; genus Limonium; species Limonium bicolor. The sequence continues at coordinate 144,988,626 of CM041778.1, forward strand.
TGAAAAGAGACTGAGGTAATACAGTTCATAATTAGATTACGAAGACTCTCAGGAATCCCTATACAACTTAATGTATCTTCAATGAATGCCCAAGATAAACGGTCATAAGCCTTTGTTAAATCAATCTTCATGGCTAGACATCCCTCTTTAGCTCTAGTTTTTTGCATAAAGTGAACAACTTCTTGTACCAGGATAATATTTTCAGTAATGTTCCTACCTGGGACAAAACTGCTTTGGCACTCCGAAACCCAAGTAGACATATAAGGCTTCAACCTATTGGCTATAATTTTAGCAAGGATTTTGTACTGAACCTGGCAAAGAGAAATGGGCCGGAACTGAGAAACAGAGGAGGGGTGCTCAATCTTAGGGATTAAAGTTAAATTGTCCGGTTGAGATTAGGGTCTAAAGTGCAAGATCGAAAACACTCATGAACAAAACTGAGAACACTTGGCTCTACTAAACTCCAAAACTTTTGGAAAAAACCAGCAGGAAAACCATCTATACCCGGGGCTTTATAGGCACCCATACTTTGAACAGCTTTCCTAACTTCATCCGGCTCTACAGGACTGGTCAAAAAATCAACACTATCCTGATCAAGAGGATGGAAATCATGCCCCAGCTTATAACTAAAAACATTCTGGTCACCTTTAAACAAAGTTTGAAAGTAATTAACAAACATCCGTAAGAGATCTTGATCCTTAGAAACCCACACACCACTAGAATCCAAAAGTTGTGTAATGCGGTTTCGATTTCTCCTGATCTAGTCTTCGTGTGAAAATAGCGGGTATTTCTGTCCCCCATGCGAACCCACAGATCCCTAGATTTCTGTTTCCATAGGCTTTCCTCCCTTTGAAGCCATATATCCAATTCTTTAGACAGTTTGTGCTCAAGGCCAATTAAGTGATCCCCCCTACCTGCATCTATAGCTCTTTGGATACCTCTGATTCTCGCGATCAGTCTCCTTTTATTTCTGATAATGTGGCCAAAAACATTCCTATTCCAAACATCTAAATGATCACTAAGGGATTTAAGAGAAACACTCAAAGAGTCATCAAACCGCCAATTACCCCTCACAGTATTTGAGAAATCCGGGTGGGAGCACCACGCAGCTAAATACTTAAAGGGCTTAGGGGAAGAGGAACAACAACGATTTGGTTGGAAAGTCATGGAAAGGGGGCTGTGGTCCGAAGCAAATCTGGGGAGAACGTATAAGTAGCTTCAGGGAACAGATTATACCATTCTACAGAACCCAAAATCTATCAAGACGAGCGCTAACCCTACCATTAGACCAGGTAAAATGATTACCAACAGAACGGACATCAAGTAAACCCCTTTCATGAAACCAGGCCAAGAAATTCCTATCTACACCACTATTCCTAGCAGGACAACGACTCCTATCAGAGGAAGATAATGTAGCATTAAAATCTCCTCCTATTAGCCAGGCAACATTATGCAAACGGTTGAAGCACATTCAGAGCATCCCAAAGCAAATTTCGAAGGCTAACGGCAGGTCGAGCATACACAGCAGAAAACAAAAGCACAACCTCCCCTCCCTAACCTCACAGTGGATACATTGGGAATTACTTCCTAAGATTTTAATCTGAATATGATTTCTCCAAAGGAGCCATATCCCCCCGCTAAAACCAGACGCATCAACGCGAAACATATTTACAAAACCAAGCTTTGCACAAACAGATTCAGCAACATTGCCACTAATTCGTGGTTCTAAGATGACGAATATATCGGGTTTCTCAGTACGAACTAACTCATTGAAAGCCCTATGGAAACTAGGCTTCAAGGCTCCACGAACATTCCATATAATGATCTTATTAAGCATAAATATTAATAGGGAAAAGCTGTGGGAGAAAACTACATACCTCCACCTCCAGAAGAGGTGGCCGTGGGATCCTGCAGATCGTCATCCATAATTTGCTTCGGATCTGGGGGCTGGGTCTGGATACGTCTGGACAGGGAACTAGAACCCGAAGTCCTTTTCTTCGGATTAGGGTTCAGGAGAACCTGTCTCGAGTCTTCGCTAGACCGATCATGAACCGACACCAGCTGATTCGTATCGCCACCCACCACCAAGTTCACCTTCTCTTGTGCTTGTCGACCACCAGGGAGAACTGCCTCCTCTTACTCAGGACTTTAAATCTTGACTCGCTATTCCCTCCACGCAGATTCACACTTGCATCTCCAGGTCTAGGTTTCTGGGGCTTCCGAATCGTGTTCTTGCGCTTTGGAACCATCCAGTCCCCATAATCCTCCATAACATGATTAAGTGTTCAATATTGCGTTCCTTGACCAATCTAACACCAGACTCTGAACAATATCATCCGCACTCTCCTGGAACGGACACGAGTCATCCTTATGCCCGTAACAGCCGCATTTGAAGCAGACCAAATGGAGCCCCTCATACTCGATCTTCATGACCCTTCGCCGGAATTTATACTTAGCAAGGAGCGGTTTGTCAAATCGACCTCAATTGCTACCCTGGCAAGACGCGACTTTCCAAACAACGAAGAAGAGAGATCAACCTTTTTCACCTTTCCGACTTTCGATCCAACCAGGGAGAGAAACTCCTCATTGTAGTATTCACTTGGCAAGTCCGGAATCTGACTAACACTTCCAGAGAGGAGAGGGCCTCCGTGTTTGGATCAAAGTTTGGACGCCATCTTCTAATGGACAAGTAGTGGTCCATTATGGGCCACGGACCCTCCGTCAAAACAAAATGAAGATCTTCTTGGTTGCTGAACGTGACTTTGAAGAAACCGTTTGAGAGATCGTCCAAAGAGAATTCACCATGGAGATTCCACCTGGCCTTGAGTCTGTCGGTAAGAATATGCATTGGGAGATTTTTCCCGAGAAGCTTGACAATCAAAGCGTTCCGCCACGGAACTCTAAATTTCAATTTCTGCTCCTTTGTCAGATGAATGGAGGGGCACTTCGGATCCTCTTCATCCATCAGTTCATCTTCATCATCGGAAACATCATCAACCATCTCATCCGTATCGTAGACTTGCGTATCCAACTGGACACCCATCGTAGCTTTCTTGAAATTCATACCCAAGTTGCCACCCAAACCGTGGGTGTGGCTACCTGAATCTCACTGGAATCGCCACAACACGTTGCTTCTTTGCGATTTGGAGGGCACCTTCCACCATTTCCTCGCAGACAACTCTACCCAAATTAGGGCAACAGATCCACACCGGAAAAAAAATCGGCACCAGCTCACCTGTTGCCGATCTTATTGCTCCCATCAGATGAACTCTGTTAACATACGTCGTCTCACCAACCCCACTGGTTAGCTTACTTTCCTAAACGCATCGCATTTGGCCAGGGGCTACTTCCATCAACTCTAATTAACTGCACATTTCAGCGAATCAAGACAGCTAACAACCGTACCACAAAATTATGGGCAACAGCACCAAGAACTAACAGAAAAATAATACGAATACACGGCGAAAGAACAAACAGCGAATCAGAAACAAAAAAAGCAGAAACGGTTAAAGACAAACAGGCCGACACGAGATGTGTCTCCCGAAACCTTCAGATGAACGCTGCTATGGAAGATTAGGAATAACGTTAACAGTAGCGAAACAGGAAGGCGACTCTCATCTCTCCCCACCGCCGTGGTAAAGTCTTTTTTTTTTAATATAATGTATTTTTTTTTTTGAAAAGTAATATATATTATATTTGATCAAGAGCAAATATCAAGTACATAGGATGAAAGTCGATATAAACTTCCAGCAACTCGCGCGGAGCTGCAATTTTCTAGCTAAGGATGCTAGGTTGTGTGCAGTCAAATTATCTAGACGACTAACGTAATAGCATTGGACATTCTCTAGAGGAGCCAAAGTGGCCAAGGCAGTATGGATCGCTTGTTTTGCAATATCGGAGAGGCCAGACCGACCAAAGGACGTGAAGTAATCAACAACATTTTTACAGTCAAAATGAGCCTCACATGTGAATACTGGTAGTGCTTGGCTAGGTCAAGCCCTAACTGAAGTGCCGCCGCCTCCAGGTGCAGGAGGTCCTAAGAATTAGGAATTTGCATGTATGAAAAATCATCATAAAATAATTTATCAATTATATAAATATTCTACATGATTATATATACACATAAATAGGATTATTTGTATAATAGTCTTTTTAATCATATAATATTTGTTATATATATGTAAATAATGGAGCATATATCGATCCCAAATATATATTTAAATCAACTAAAAATCTTTGTTTAGAAATAATTACAAATTCAAATCACTAAAACTATTTTCTAAATGAAAAAGTTGACATATAATACATTTTATATATATGAAAAAAATGATTATACATTATGATTCGTACGCACTAATAATTATGAGAAGCCTAAAGGAAACATATATAACAATTAGTATCATCATTTTTTAAGTAGTGATGGAAATGATTATACAAGTTGTATACATGTTAAAATAATTGGTGGAAGCTTCAATAAATTATCGTGAATATGTAAAAATCAAGGTTAAAAGAATGCGTAAAATTGACTCCAACAACTCAATTTATCGTTTTCAAACATTTATCACTTTCAGGTTTATCAATTTAGTCAAGCTCTATAAACTGATGATGTTAAAAGAATATTTTTATACACAATGATTCGATGAGAACGACCATGGGAAAAGATATATAACTGTTGGTGTCATCTTCTATTAGAGTATTGGAAACGATTATAGAAGGTTGTATACATGTTTATAATCATCAGTGGAAACGTTTATAGATTATCATGGATACGTAAAACTATGTTAAATGAATGCGTAAAATCGACTCCAACGACTTAGTTTATCATTTCCAAACGTTTATCGCCTTCAAGTTTATCAATCAGTCAATCTCTGTAACCCGATGAATGTTAAGAAAATATTCTTATACACAATGATTCAATGAGAACGACCAAGTGAAAAGATATATAACAATTGGTGTCGTCTTTCCATAAGAGTGTTGGAAACGATTATAGAAGGTTGTGTACATGTTTATAATCATCAGTGGAAACGTTTATAGATTATCGAGGATACGTAAAACTATGGTTAAATGAATGCGTAAAATCGACGACTCCAACAACTCAGTTGTTTCTAAACGTGTATCGCCTTCAGGTTTATCAATCAGTCAAGCCTGTAAACTGATGAATGTTAAGAAAATATTTAATACACAATGATTCGATGAAAACGGCCAAAGGAAAAGATATATAGCAGTTGGGTTGTCGTCTTTCCATAAGAGTTGGAAACGGTTATAGAAGATTGTGTACATGTTTATAATCATCAGTGGAAACGTTATAGATTATCGTGGATACGTAAAACTATGGTTAATGATGAGCGCGTAAAATTGATGACTCCAACAACTCAATTTATTGTTTCCAAACGTTTATCGCCTTCAAGTTTATCAATCAGTCAAGCTCTTAAACTGATGAATGTTAAAAAAATATCTTATATACAATGATTCGATGAGAACGGCCAAGGGAAAAGATATATAACAGTTGGTGTCGTCTTTCTATAAGAGTGTCGGAAATGATTATAGAAGGTTGTGTACATGTTTATAATCATCAGTGGAAATTTATAAATTATCGTGGGATACGTAAAACTATGGTTAAATGAATGCGTAAAATCGACTCCAACAACTTAGTTTATCGTTTTCAAATGTTTATCGCCTTCAGGTTTATCAATCAGTCAAGCTCTGTAAACTGATGAATGTTAAGAAAATATTCTTATAACAATGATCGATGAGAACGACCAAGGGAAAAGATATGTAACAGTTGGTGTCGTCTTGTATAAGAGTGATGAAACGATTATAGACGGTTATGTACATGTTTTTAATCTTTAGTGGAAATGTTTATATATTATTGTGAATACGCAAAATCAGGTTAAATGAATACGTAACATCGACTCCAACAACTCATTATATCATTTCCAACTTATAGCCTAGATTTATAAATTAGTCACCCTCTGTAAACTGATAAATGGTAAAAAATATATTCTTAAAAACACAATGATTTGATAAGAACAGACAAAGTAAAAGATATTTGACAATTAATGTCATGTTTTTAAAAATAGTGAGGAAACAATTATAGAAGGTTGTGTAAAGTTTATAATCATTATTGAAAACATTGGTAAATTATCATGGATTGATAAAAATGTATATGTGATTATTATAGATGTTATAAGTAGTTTAATATATATGATAGTTGATAAATATTTATTTTAATCATCAACGTACAATAATTTACGATATTTATTTATGATAGTTGATATATATTTTCATCCTTAAAAACATAATTTTTTGGGTTCAATTGCAATTAGCCTTTTTTTCTTTGTCCTTTATAAACAAAAAGTTAATGATTGACTTTAGACCTAAAAAAATGAATTGATTGGGTCATTAGAAATTTAGTCTCTAAAGTATAGGTTTTTTTATAGTTTATGAATATGTATACTCTCACTATTTTTGTAGATTAAGTTAATTTTTGTAGGATTTATTTATAGTTTATTTGTAAAATAAATATTTTCTTTGTATTTGTACTTATTTTACAACTTCAATAGTACATATTAAAGCTTTAAATTATACTTAAATTTTGTTAGAATACATATTGATTATTTCCTAGCTAAGTCATAAATTGTCAGATTATCAATATTATCTTAGTTATAATACAACATTATTTAGATAAATAAAAGTATATTTTGTGTGTTTAAAAAGTAAAAGGTGAAAATAAAACGTCATCATAACAGCGAAAGAATAAACAACGACATTAAAACTTACACGGGTGTCACCTGCCATTACTCACCCATGCGAGTAACGAAGAAGAAGAAACTAAATCCAACACTAAAACAACAACACTACTAAACCGCTGTGACAACGAGATATCTCTATACATCATAATAAGTCCACATCCATAACAGTCGACAAGTGAGCATCTATCCAAATTCCAACAAAGACAACCGTAACGTCATACATCCTCAACTGAGTGTAGTCTCAGCTACCTGCACAATGAGTGTAGTCTCAGCGATAGACGCTGAGTATGCCGGGTCTGGACCCTATTGGTCACTTGTCATTTTACCATCTTGTTATTAGATTGGTTTCATGTTTTACCATTTTACAGATATAATAAATACTGTAAACAAACATGCATAAAATTCATAACCATTCACCCAATCCAAACGGTCATCTAAATATACACAGCACAACCACACTTCATAACAATAAAATTAACATCGTTCATTAACAGCATCACGTTGCGCTTCACGTCCTTTGGTCGGTCTGGCCTCTCCGATATTGCAAAACAAGCGATCCATACTGCCTTGGCCACTTTGGCTCCTCTAGAGAATGTCCAATGCTATTACGTTAGTCGTCTAGATAATTTGACTGCACACAACCTAGCATCCTTAGCTAGAAAATTGCAGCTCCGCGCGAGTTGCTGGAAGTTATCGACTTTCCATCCTATGTACTTGATATTTGCTCTTGATCAAATATAATATATATTACTTTTCAAAAAAAAAATACATTATATTAAAAAAAAAGACTTTACCACGGCGGTGGGGAGAGATGAGAGTCGCCTTCCTGTTTCGCTACTGTTAACGTATTCCTAATCTTCCATAGCAGCGTTCATCTGAAGGTTTCGGGAGACACATCTCGTGTCGGCCTGTTTGTCTTTACCGTTTCCCTTTTCTTGCCTTTTTGTTTCTTGATTCCGTTTGTTCTTTCGCGTGTATTCGGTTTTTTGTTCCGGTGTGGATCTGTTGCCCTAATTTGGGTAGAGTTTGTCTGGCGATGGAAATGGTGGAAGGTGCCCTCCAAATCGCAAAGAAGCAACGTGTTGTGAGCGATTCCAGTGAGATTCCAGGTAGCCACACCCACGGTTTGGGTGGCAACTTGGGTATGAATTTCAAGAAAGCTACGATGGGTGTCCAGTTGGATACGCAAGTCTACGATACGGATGAGATGGTTGATGATGTTTCCGATGATGAAGATGAACTGATGGATGAAGAGGATCCGAAGTGCCCCTCCATTCATCTGACAAAGGAGCAGAAATTGAAATTTAGAGTTCCGTGGCGGAACGCTTTGATTGTCAAGCTTCTCGGGAAAAATCTCCCAATGCATATTCTTACCGACAGACTCAAGGCCAGGTGGAATCTCCATGGTGAATTCTCTTTGGACGATCTCTCAAACGGTTTCTTCAAAGTCACGTTCAGCAACCAAGAAGATCTTCATTTTGTTTTGACGGAGGGTCCGTGGCCATAATGGACCACTACTTGTCCATTAGAAGATGGCGTCCAAACTTTGATCCAAACACGGAGGCCCTCTCCTCTCTGGAAGTGTTAGTCAGATTTCCGGACTTGCCAAGTGAATACTACAATGAGGAGTTTCTCTCCCTGGTTGGATCGAAAGTCGGAAAGGTGAAAGGTTGATCTCTCTTCTTCTTCGTTGTTTGGAAAGTCGCGTCTTGCCAGGGTAGCAATTGAGGTCGATTTGACAAAACCGCTCCTTGCTAAGTATAAATTCCGGCGAAGGGTCATGAAGATCGAGTATGAGGGGCTCCATTTGGTCTGCTTCAAATGCGGCTGTTACGGGCATAAGGATGACTCGTGTCCGTTCCAGGAGAGTGCGGATGATATTGTTCAGGAGTCTGGTGTTAGATTGGTCAAGGAACGCAATATTGAACAACTTAATCATGTTATGGAGGATTATGGGGACTGGATGGTTCCAAAGCGCAAGAACACGATTCGGAAGCCCCAGAAACCTAGACCTGGAGATGCAAGTGTGAATCTGCGTGGAGGGAATAGCGAGTCAAGATTTAAAGTCCTGAGTAAAGAGGAGGCAGTTCTCCTGGTGGTCGACAAGCACAAGAGAAGGTGAACTTGGTGGTGGGTGGCGATACGAATCAGCTGGTGTCGGTTCATGATCGGTCTAGCGAAGACTCGAGACAGGTTCTCCTGAACCCTAATCCGAAGAAAAGGACTTCGGGTTCTAGTTCCCTGTCCAGACGTATCCAGACCCAGCCCCCAGATCCGAAGCAAATTATGGATGACGATCTGCAGGATCCCACGGCCACCTCTTCTGGAGGTGGAGGTATGTAGTTTCTCCCACAGCTTTTCCCTATTAATATTTATGCTTAATAAGATCATTATATGGAATGTTCGTGGAGCCTTGAAGCCTAGTTTCCATAGGGCTTTCAATGAGTTAGTTCGTACTGAGAAACCCGATATATTCGTCATCTTAGAACCACGAATTAGTGGCAATGTTGCTGAATCTGTTTGTGCAAAGCTTGGTTTTGTAAATATGTTTCGCGTTGATGCGTCTGGTTTTAGCGGGGGGATATGGCTCCTTTGGAGAAATCATATTCAGATTAAAATCTTAGGAAGTAATTCCCAATGTATCCACTGTGAGGTTAGGGAGGGGAGGTTGTGCTTTTTGTTTTCTGCTGTGTATGCTCGACCTGCCGTTAGCCTTCGAAATTTGCTTTGGATGCTCTGAATGTGCTTCAACCGTTGCATAATGTTGCCTGGCTAATAGGAGGAGATTTTAATGCTACATTATCTTCCTCTGATAGGAGTCGTTGTCCTGCTAGGAATAGTGGTGTAGATAGGAATTTCTTGGCCTGGTTTCATGAAAGGGGTTTACTTGATGTCCGTTCTGTTGGTAATCATTTTACCTGGTCTAATGGTAGGGTTAGCGCTCGTCTTGATAGATTTATGGGTTCTGTAGAATGGTATAATCTGTTCCCTGAAGCTACTTATAACGTTCTCCCCAGATTTGCTTCGGACCACAGCCCCCTTTCCATGACTTTCCAACCAAATCGTTGTTGTTCCTCTTCCCCTAAGCCCTTTAAGTATTTAGCTGCGTGGTGCTCCCACCCGGATTTCTCAAATACTGTGAGGGGTAATTGGCGGTTTGATGACTCTTTGAGTGTTTCTCTTAAATCCCTTAGTGATCATTTAGATGTTTGGAATAGGAATGTTTTTGGCCACATTATCAGAAATAAAGGAGACTGATCGCGAGAATCAGAGGTATCCAAAGAGATAGATGCAGGTAGGGGGGATCACTTAATTGGCCTTGAGCACAAACTGTCTAAAGAATTGGATATATGGCTTCAAAGGGAGGAAAGCCTATGGAAACAGAAATCTAGGGATCTGTGGGTTCGCATGGGGGACAGAAATACCCGCTATTTTCACACGAAGACTAGAATCAGGAGAAATCGAAACCGCATTACACAACTTTTGGATTCTAGTGGTGTGTGGGTTTCTAAGGATCAAGATCTCTTACGGATGTTTGTTAATTACTTTCAAACTTTGTTTAAAGGTGACCAGAATGTTTTTAGTTATAAGCTGGGGCATGATTTCCATCCTCTTGATCAGGATAGTGTTGATTTTTTGACCAGTCCTGTAGAGCCGGATGAAGTTAGGAAAGCTGTTCAAAGTATGGGTGCCTATAAAGCCCCGGGTATAGATGGTTTTCCTGCTGGTTTTTTCCAAAAGTTTTGGAGTTTAGTAGAGCCAAGTGTTCTCAGTTTTGTTCATGAGTGTTTTCGATCTTGCACTTTAGACCCTAATCTCAACCGGACAATTATAACTTTAATCCCTAAGATTGAGCACCCCTCCTCTGTTTCTCAGTTCCGGCCCATTTCTCTTTGCCAGGTTCAGTACAAAATCCTTGCTAAAATTATAGCCAATAGTTGAAGCCTTATATGTCTACTTGGGTTTCGGAGTGCCAAAGCAGTTTTGTCCCAGGTAGGAACATTACTGAAAATATTATCCTGGTACAAGAAGTTGTTCACTTTATGCAAAAACTAGAGCTAAAGAGGGATGTCTAGCCATGAAGATTGATTTAACAAAGGCTTATGACCGTTATCTTGGGCATTCATTGAAGATACATTAAGTTGTATAGGGATTCCTGAGAGTCTTCGTAATCTAATTATGAACTGTATTACCTCAGTCTCTTTTCAGATATCTTGGTTTGGATTTCTCTCTTCTTTTTTTCGGCTGGTAGAGGGATTAGGCAAGGGGACCCGCTCTCCCCTTTTATTTTTGTTCTCTGTATGGAACGGCTCCCAATTATAAATAATAGTGTTATCAGTAAGGCTTGGAAACCTATTTCCCTGGGTAAAAGAGGAATTTCAATTTCACACTGTTTTTTTGCGGATGATCTTGTATTGTTTGGTGTGGCTACTCCTAAGCAAGTTAGGATTATGGTGAATGTCTGTCTGATTTTTGTGCTGCATCTGGTCAGTCTATTAGCCTGGATAAATCCTCCATATTGCTGTCACGAAATATGAGTCCTGAGAGGGCCAGGATTATCAGGTTAGAATCTGGGATGTCTGTTACCAGCAACTTTGGGAAATATCTGGGTGTTTATCTTAAGCATGATAAAATTAGTAATTTTAACCATGATGCTCTTGTATCTAGAGTCAGAGAGAGATTGGCTGGTTGGAAGTGCAAATCTCTTTCTATGGCGGGTCGTCTTTGCCTAGTTAAAAGCTGTATAGCCTCGATTCCTATTTATGTAATGCAGTGCCAGATCCTCCCTGTAAGTATCTGTAATAAAATCGATAAACTGTGTCGGGACTTCCTATGGGGTCACGATGAGGGTAGTAGGAAATTCCATGATATCGGGGGATATTATTTGTAAGCCAAAAGAAGATGGGGATTGGGTATTAGGAAGGCGAGATTAATGAATTTTGCTTGTTTTGGAAAACTGTGTGGCACATAGCTAGCAAGAATCGAAGTTTCTGCAAAGATGTTTTGCTTCTTAAATACCCTAATCCTAATAGTGTCCGGTGTTTCTGTCAACTGGAAGAATGTGCAGAAGTGTGCAGTGTTGGTACAAGATGGTTTTAGCTGGACGGTAAGTAACGGTAAGTGTATCAAATTCTGGTTGGATTGTTGGATTGATAATCATAACCTTCTATCTCGTGCTGTTAATGAAGTTCCTGAACATATGCTGGAAAGTTCGATTGCGGACTATTGGTCTGATGATATTGGGTGGTTGTGGGATAAATTTGAGCATTTTTTACCATCTGAGACTCTAAATTCTTTGTGCTGTTTTTCTGTATGTTTGGATGCAGAAAATGATTTTATACACTGGAAATTTGAACCCAGTGGTAATTATAGTGTGAAATCAGCATATGCATTCCTTACTGGTCAGCACAATCAGTCTAGGGTTATAATGTCTGGTGTGAATGTTTTTAAAAAGGTTTGGTGTTTACCGGTACAGGAAAGGATTAAGCTTTTCCTGTGGAAGGTTAGCCACAATAAGCTCATGACAAATGCCAGACGTGTTGTGCTGGGCTTTTCTGCAGATAACTCATGTCACTTTTGCGGTAATATTGAATCTACAATTCATATTCTCCGTGATTGCCCTATAGCTAGAAGAATATGGTTTAGAGTCTTGTCTGTTCATGACCGTGCACTTTTCTTTGGCAGCAGTATGTGGGAATGGTTCTCTAATCACATTCATGTTCTAAAAGTTTTCTTATGAGAGGCAAAGGAAATGTAATTTTCTCGGTTATCTGTTATACTCTATGGAAATGGCGGAACAGAAAAATCTTTCATAACGAACTTCGAATGTTTCTTCCGTTTAGTCAGGTGGTCCTTGCATGTAGAAATCATTTTCGAGCTTGGCGGTCTGAGAAGGAATTATATCCAGATCCTGTGCAAGTCTCACCGAATCTCCAGTCTACGGGGAGAATTGGTAGGTTGCTCTCGCCTGATTTTATCAGAATCAATATTGACGGAGCATTTAATTGTGCTGCAGGAAATGGTGCAGCAGGTGGCATTTTCAGAGACCACAACGGCGGATGGATTGCTGGGTTTATTGCATCGTTTGGCAAGCAGAGTGTTCTACATGCTGAGGCAATGGCCTTATTTTTCGCCATCAAGCTTGCTCGTGAGAAAGGAATGGAGCGGATGGTCATTTATTCAGATTCTGCCATTCTTGTGGAGTACTTTTATAACTGTCCCAGCAGTTGCTCTATCCGGCCCATTGTGAGGAAGTGCATGAATCTCGCTAAGTCTGTTTTAGATGTGCAAGTAGTATATGTTCCTAGACATAAGAACAAGATAGCTGACACCATTGCTAAGATGGGATCACATAGAAGCTTTGGTCTGTATCCTCTTACGGACCCCCCCTCTTGTATTATCCCTCTTATTCTTGAGGAACAATCCTTGGATGACTCTTTAATAAGATGAGGCTTGTCCTCCGTTTTTCTGACCAAAAAAAAAAAGACTTTACCACGCTGCTAGAAAAAAAAAAGAGTTATCTTCGCCCAGAATTACATGCCCTAGCACTATCGCCCAAAACCCCCCGTTTCCATCTCCGACGTCCCTCCTTCCTATGGCTTCCCATCTCTGCAAAGGGAGAAGCTCAAACTCTCTCCGCCTGATCTCTCTGTCCCAGTCCCGTCTCTGCTCTACCCAGACTTCCTCTCCTTCTCCTTCTTTCAAATCCTTCCACGCCGCCAAATCAGCTCTTCTTGCGGAACGCAACCCCGACAAATTCGCCGATCTCTTCATCACCAATCCTCCTCTGCCTTCCCGGCCTTTGCTCGCCACCACCCCTTATACCGCCGAGCGGTCCGCCGCCTCTCCCACCTCAACCGTAACGACCTAATCGACCGCATACTCACACACCAGAAGACAGCTCCCGCCGCCCAGCCCCTCTCCGAGGGTTCGCGATTCGGGTAATTTCACTCTACTCCGCAGCCGGTATGGTCGATCACGCCATTCGCGCTTTCGACTATTTCTTTGTAGACCCATCTGGTGGCTCTAAGCTATCGCCTACTGAGAAATCCCTGTGTGCGTTGCTCACTACGCTTTTGAAAGAGAAGATGTTTGACAAATTCGATGATGTGTTCGAGAATGTTCCTAAAAAGATGTCGATTTCTACCGGGGTGAAGTCTTATACCTAGCTTTGAGGGCTTACTGTGAGCGGGGAAGGTTGGATTCTGCCAAGGAGTTGATCAATAAATGGAAGCGGGAGACGTTGGTGTTGTTCCGAACGTTGATTCGTATAACGTCGTGTTGAATGCTTGTCTAAAGAGTAAGGATTCCGCTGGGTTTGACGGGTTGATTGAGGAGATGACTAACAAGGGTTTGGTGGGTAATCTGACTACTTACAATCTGAGGATCACAAAGCTTTGTAGGAATAAGGAGTGTGCTCGAGCAAACAAGTTGTTGGATGAAATGAGCTCACTGGGGTGAGTCCAAATGCAGCTAGTTACAATGTGCTCATTGATGGGTTTTGTAGAGTAAGTGATTTGCAATCAGCTAAGGCGTTGGTCGATAGAATGGCAAATGATGGAAATGCTAAGCCTTGTTCTTTGACTTATTTTACTTTGTTTAAGCATATGGTGGAGAAAGAGGAGTATGGTTTGGGATTGGAGATGTGCAAGGAGATACTGAAGAAGAAGTGGCTTCCTCCTTTTGAAGCTATGGAAAGTCTTTTGAAGGGGTTGTCTGTATTGTCAAGAGGAGAAGATGCTAAAGAAGTGGTAGTAAGGATGAAAGAAAGGCTTACGGGTCCAGCTCTCGAGTCGTGGGGAAAGATCGAAGCTGCTCTTAAGCTATGAAGGATATAGGTTTCGTTCGGAGGACGCCGTTTCATGGCTGTTTTGGGGGTGGTCCCCACGTGGGACCCACGTGGGTCCTACGTTCTACTCCAATAATATACTGCCACATATAAAACAACCACAAAACAGCCAGACCAAACAACCACAAAACAACCATACCGAACGCAGCCATACTGGTTAGATTATTTGCCACTTGTTTGGGGATAGAGTTTGTTCCTTTCTTTCGTCAGAGTCTGGTAAGTTGTTGTAGGCTTGTAGCTTTTCCTATTTGTCTCTATAGCCAATTTCTAGCATGGGGAAGTACTGATAATGTGTGTGCTCCTCTGTAACTCACAGCGCACTTGGAAATGATGATTTACAGACTTCGGTGGGGATGGATACTCCCATATATGTTTGGCTGTCTCATCTTGTCATAGGCAAAATCTAACAGATTGATAGTATGCTTCCCTATCTCTTACATTTTTCCGGTGTCTTGTTGACGTAACAGAATGTTCAGATGACATTTGCAATCGCTTGATTTTTATTCCTATGGCTGTTGATCAATTCTTGCTTGATCATAATGTGATTTTTACTTGTCTTCCTTTCGGTTTGACCGGGGAATGTATGTACTGGCTGTTGGTTCTTGTATCTAACAGAAAAACAAGATGAACCAGAGTCATATTATGAAACTTTTTTTTGTAAAAATAGGAGTATTTTGTAAACTTTTTGCAAAAAAGGGGTATATTGTGAACTTTTCAAAAAAAAAATTAAAAAATAGTCTGTTATTAAAAATAATAAATTTAGAAAATAATAAAATAAAAAATAAAATTGTCAGGGGTAATATGGTCATTTTCCAAGGGACAATTAATGTTAGTTACCAAATTGTGGTATTTGGTGAATTTCAAAACATTTTAGTGGCGTATGAGGGACAAGTTTCAAAAAAGGGGTATATCATAAATTATGAAAAAAATGTAGTGTCATAGTGGGAAATTTTCCCAAAACTCATAATCTTCAATCTCAATAATGGTAGCGTTTCTTAACATTTTCACTCCTCTCATCTACCATTTTTACATATACTAGGATTTTTATATTTTTATTAGTGTTGCAGGATCATAGTCAATAGAATTTGTTGTTAGAGTATTCCTTAAATAAAAAACGATGAAGAGAATATGGGTGAATAGTTTTATTTAATTTGACACAAAAAAGTGGAATTTGTACCACTATAGATGCCCGTAGGTTCCACTAAGGTGCCGTTCGATAACTGCTTATCGGGCTTTTGAATGCGGTCAATGGGCTGTTGACCATGGCCCAACGTCGTATACATGCTCCGGTCAGTCCAATAACAACCCTTATGGTTAATGTTGTATTTGCCGCGTTTGGAGGCATGTTCGGATTTGGGGCGTTTTTTGAAGTTAATTTGGGTGGACTAATGTCCACTTTGCCCCTCCTTTTTTATGCTATTTGCCCCCGCTTTGGTTCAGTTCTGCACACAGCTCTGATGCGATGGTGAGCCTGGGACAGAAGCAATTACCTCGATTTGCCATATACCAACCACATTCAATTCGGTAATCAATACTAGTAACAACCGAAGCGTATCAAAATTGTTGTTAAATACCACAGTCGTCGCCTGTTGTTGAATGTGAGCTCTTCAGTGGCGAGGTAATATTATCTCCTCTTCATCGTTCTAATTTTGTTTAGGGTTTACTGTTTGTCGCATGTTTGAGTTTTTCCTGACGATTGTTCATTTTTTTGGTTGTAGTTCACTGGTACGTCCATCGTCGGAGTGGGTAAGGATCTGTTACTTGTCTGTTTGTAGGTAGAATGAATCTTTGTTGTGCCCCCACATGTCCGTTGATTCGGTTCTTTCTCTGGCTTCAGGTACTCAGTTTGCAGGGTGGTCGAAAATCAGGTGATTTTTACGGTTGTTACCAAATTCTCTTGTGCACATGTATATATTAGTATAGGGTTTATTACATTTTAAGCGCATGCAAATGGGTTGGTACTGTTTTTTTTATTCGTTCTTGATGGTAATATTATTTGTAGACAACGATTATATATTTGCATGTTTTATTTTGAAATGAGCTGAGCTTCATTGATGCGGTCGCAAGTCTTCTGTCAATTGATTTTGAAATGTGTTGTTATTATTCATTGAACACTAGTATGAGTGGTGGAAAAGACAGAGAGAGGGGAAAGGGAACTGGTGGATGCAGATAATGGGAAACAAAGAAAACAGAAGCATGAATGGACAGACAGTGAAGTTGAATATTTGATTACTTTGCTTTATCAAGAGGCTCATATACAATTAAGTAGGGGGGGTAATCTTTCTGGTTTCAAGCATAACTGGACGCCAATTACACTAAAGTTGAATGAGAGTAGAGTAGGTTTGGAACCATTAGAAAGAAGTGTTTGTAAGAATAAGGGAGATTGGCTGAAAGGAAATTGGCGAAGGTGAAGGATCTCACCAACAGAAGAACTGGTCTTGGCTGGGATAAGGACACCAAAACTTGCACGTACTCTCCAGAATGGATAGCAAGAATGTGTAAGGTAAGTGGTCAGCAGAAAGAAATACAATTTCTCGAACATTGCATTTGTTTTGTTTTTGTGTCTATGTTTTACTGATATTTGCATTGATTGTGTGGTGCAGGAGGATGATCGTATAGCTAAGCTAGTTAATTCGAAGTGGCCATCTCATCTGGTTGGTGAAATGGAGCTGATCTGGGGCCAAACATATGCCACTGGTGATCTCAGAATCACTCCTGGTGGAGATCCACCTCCTGAAGTTGTTCAGAATAATGATGGTAGTCAGGACACTGACAGAGGAGGAAATCTAACTGGGAGTGGGGGTTACACTCCTGTTGTTAGTGTTGGTTATCGTGATAGTTCAATGTTTGCTTCTTCTATGGATATTTCTACTGGTGTGAGCTCATTTCGTAACAGAGTTGTAGCCCCATCTCCAGCAGAATTTGTCCCGGACCAAGGTCCAATATTTGATCTTACAACTGATGAAGCTATTGCTAACTACAATTCAGCATTTCAAGCTAGTAGCTTTGGGGTTTTAGGTGGTGAGAGTAGCGTAGGTTATGTGCCTCCTGTTAGCAACAATATCACTGTTCCCATAACTCCAACCCACCAAGGATTTAGTTACCCACCAGACTCACTTTTTACGCCTGATGTAAACCAGCTTACTTCTACATCCCAGAAGCCTCCTGAATGGGATCAACTAATGATGACTACAGGTTGTGGTAAGCCTCATGGTGTTAAGAGGGATAAGCTTCAGTTGAAGACAGCTAGCAGCATTGGGAAAAAAATTCCAGTGATAAAGGCAGAGGTAAAGGTAATGCTGTTGTTGAAGAACTCAGAGAGTTCAGGGGTGAAGTTACTGGGGAGTTACACAATTGTTCAGGTATGATTACTGGTTTGCAAGCACAAACTCGAGTGAGTGATGATGTTATTACCATCCCTGAAGCGGCAGCTAGGATAAGAGCTGCCCCTGGATTGACTAGGAATCAGATAACACATGCAACCACTGTGATTGCTGATCGTTCTCAACGTGCTTGTCTGATGACTTTAGAAGATGATGATGAGAGGTTGCTGATTGGGTTCGCCATCTCTATTTTTCTGTCTACGGAGACAACAAGTATGATCGTTAATTCATAATAGTCTATTAGCATTCAGGGGTCAGTCACTTGGTCATATATTCGGTTATATGTATCTTTTGGAGACATGCTCTTTTTTGGTGGTTCTTGGATGCAAGTGCATCCTTTTTGTGTAGCTTGTCTTTGTACATAAGTAGATGTGACCCATGCTGTTATGTAGGAAATGGAACAACTAGTCTACCGTAAACCATCAATGACTGCAGGTGATCATTATGTAGTACGCTGGTCTGTTACATGTAGGGGGGTTTTTATTTTGGTTGTGTAGGTGAAAGTGGCAACATGTATACTGGTGTTTAATGTTGCTTATTAGAGTCGCCGAATCAAAACGATGGCAGTGCTTAATATGTGTGAAGCAATTTCGTTTGTCTGATTTCTTATGGTTTTGTTCCTTTTGACCGGCTGCTACGAATACAAAAGTAACCCTATGTTTCTATTAGGTTGACAGAAATGGCACCCAACGACCGTATTGCAAACATTCTTAAGAAACATTTTTCACAAAATAGAAGGGACTACATAAAATTCTTGATCCTTCGAGCTGCTGAGATTTATCAAGCAAAGGTGCTACTGTTGCTTGCGACAAAGAGAAGTGAGCATATGGCTGCATACGCTCATAAGGATGGCACAGCCAAAAGATGCGACACTCATGCGATTTCTGCGAACGACACGGATTCATAGATCAAGCATACTTGATATTCAGGGAACTGAAAATGACCTACAATTTGTCTGTTGCAAATCATATACAGGACATCTTGTATGGAAGCTGCAGACCAAACTATGAGGAGATGGCAGATAGAGAAGGAAAGATGACTGAAACTATGGCAGTTGATAGGCTTAGGAAAATAAAACAGTTGTCCGATGCAGAGTTTAGATACGGAGCATGTATGATACAGGATTATGACATGAGAGATTTGTTTGAATGTTCCACTGATGATGAGTTTGTTGATATCATTAGGATGAAAATGTCAAGGTGTAAACACAGTGTGTGAGGGTCATGGGCAATCGTAATGCGGATTGTACAATTTTATGTATTACTTATTGAGTGTCTGTACAACATTCGTTTATACATTCTGTTGGTGTTATCTAATACAGTTTTGTTGTATCTTTATTCAGATAATGGATTTTGTGAACACATCACAAGCAGTTCAGGTTTTAAGAGCAATTGCAAATGACCCGGAGAAGCTAAACGATTTCTGCATCGCTTTGAAGTTAGACCTAGCACGAATTGAACAGAAAATATTTCAATTCATTCAGATACTTGAATTGTACTTTAACAAGCCCACGAGGATTCCGATGCACACATCAGGTTTGGGTGGTGCAACATGGGTGGACGAGTTACTTAATGGTCACCCGGTGCGATGCTTTAACGCTCTTCGCATGAACAGAGATACATTCTTAAGCTTATGCTATTTACTTGAGTTCAAGTATTTCATAGACAGTAAGGCAAGGATTTCCGTAAAGGAAAGGGTAGCGATATGCTTGAGAACACTAAGCCATCGTTGTGCGAATAGAGACTCTATGGAGAGGTTCCAGCATTCTGGATCTAGTGTGTCCACTCATTTTGGTGACATACTTGAGGCGATTGGTCGTCTTGGCAAACATGTAATTAAACCAAGAGATCCGACGTACTCATCTGTACCGCCACAGATATTGAACAATGACATGTACTACCCATTGTTTAAGGTTTGTGTTCTCTCTTATATGCTTGGAAATTTCATCCAACAACTTAGAATAATAATAATTGTGACTACAATTACATGTATGTAGGACTGCGTGGGAGCATTGGATGGGTGTCACGTTGAATTAACTCCTCCTGAATCAGACAGACTAAGATTTATTAACAGGAAAGGTTGTACAACCACCAATATATTAGCTGTTTGTGACTTTGACATGCTGTTTGTATTTGTATGTAGTGGATGGGAGGGTTCAGCACATGACACACGTGTGTATTTGAATTCTGTTAATGATCGCAGCCTTAAGTTTCCACATCCACCTAATGGTAAATACACTTTACGTTTACGTGTTTGCACAAGTAAGGATGATTATTGTGCTTGTTAACTAATATTTGGTTCTTATTTTACCTTTACCCATTTGTTGGCATAGGAAAATATTATCTTGGGGACAAGGGATATCCCGATCGTGATGGGCTAATGACACCGCACACTAGAGTCAAATACCATCAATCAGAGTTTAGAGCTGAGCAGCCGAATGGTAGAAAAGAGTTGTTCAACCGGGCACATTCATCTTTAAGATCAGCTATTGAGAGATCATTTGGAGTACTCAAAGCCAGATGGCAAATTCTAATGAAAGTACCAACCTACCCATTGCTGAAACAGATTAAAATCGTGAATGCATGCTTTGCATTACACAATTATATAAGATTAAGTGCGTTTGGTGATCCCTGTTTTGCGATGGTTGATGCTGCACCCAACTTCATTCCAGAAAGTGAAGAGTTGGAGCAAACTGATGCAAATTGTTCCAGACTACCGTCTATGTGTACTGATAATGGTACTCAAGCTATGGTGCAGTTGAAGGACCAACTAACTGCTTCCTTGGGTGATAGACGAGTTCGTAGGCGATTTGTTTAAAATGGTAGCATGCATTGGCAACCCATGATGTGTGTGGTATACCGTGTGAAGATGGATGCAAGATTTTTATTACAAACATTTACTCCCTTTTGTGGCATCATTGTATGTATAATGTACAAGTGGTACGCTTTAATCTTTTTTGTTATGTTGGATCATACTTATATATGTAAGTTAATGCTGTACTATTACTACGTAGTATGAAAACATATATCTCATTCAACCAGATAATACTACTATTACACCACTACTATTACACAAACGTTGCTTGCTCTACGCAAACACTCGAAGTACAACGGACATACAAACTCCTGGTTCCAACACATTCAATAAAAACTGAAGCACATAAACGCACATTACTATGCGAATCAAAACCAAACTCTTGAACACTACAAAATGGATAACACGAACTTAGTTACTTATTAAGTCTGGCCTCATGCATCATAACATCTTCACCATCAAATGGGGGGCTTGGTACAACCGATTTACCCAACAGTGAGTATTCGTTCTGTTTTGGACTTGCATCTCCAATCTGCTTCGTAGCAACACCATTGCATGCTCGGTCTGTGTTGGTTCTCACTGCCGGTAATCCTATAACAAGTGTCGGCTCTATCTTGATCTTCTTGTGGCAGTTCATGTTGTTTACACGGGCCATTGAAAGCATGGGAGTGTTGTCGATGAAAGTGAATGCTTCCTTTGTTTGTTGTATGTTACTAACCTCACTGTCGCTAGAAAGATCGATGACAACAACATCAGTAGATGCACCTGATGTGTCTGATGTATATGATGTATCTGATGAAGAGGAATAAAAGACGTCGTTGTATGGGATTTCTCTTGGTGGACTTTGATCGAGGTCGATGAAAGTTAAGCGGCGTGCTGCAGACATTGTTTGTTGTTCCAAAGAGTGCGGTTGAGGAAAATGGAGAGGGAGCTATTAGAACATGATAAAACTGATATTAGATGTGAGGGTATACACGCTGCTATATAAAGAAAGTTTCACAACGAAGTTTTAGTTCCTCTTGTTATAAATGCTGCAGGATATAAGGTAGGTGGTGAACCGTAGGCCAAAGTTACAGAAGTTGGGATATTAACAATCCTGCAACACTGCTTTATTTTGGTTTGTGTCAAGCAACGGTAATGAAGCGGTGGTGACTATTCGAAAGTAGCAGAAAGAAGTATGGGTCTGTCTGGTATAAAATTTAATGTAGGGCTGACATATATTGTTTATATTGGACGTCCAAGGTGTTAATACCGCATGCAAAAGGAACATAAAAGATACAACCACTGTGATTACGCCAACTGCATATTTTCATTATACTAATTCCATCCAAATACAACTTAACAGCACACTGGTAGACACATTACACTGCATAACTACAATCCAAAAGGAAAACACAGTAGATAAATCGACTAGGCAAACGTCAAAATACAAGATCGGCATAGTAGATACTGGTTCATTAGCAAAAGCAAAATACAACTACCAACAGTCTAGCCATATCATCATCTTCATGTGACCTGAATCCCTTAATGATGATGTTACTTGGGATAAATGTGCATGATGACATATGTAGATTCGTCAGAGTCATCGCTGCTGTACCCAAGGTCGACGTAGTAAGATGGAGGTGAGGGAGGTGATGGTGGTGGTGGTGGTGGTACCCTAGTTTTTGGTTTTTTTCTCTGGGGGAGTTGGATTGCGCACTGACAAAGACGAAAAAACAGATTCATCTTCTCTTGCCCGCTTGTCTGTCTGCTTTGGAATGTCAATTTCATCGTGCTTGTTGTCTGGCATATCTGGCTTCAGAACTTGCAGTGGGATTGGCTGTATTATATCCAACCTGCAACTACCGTCGCATTCACATGGCTGCCCATTGCAGTCACTTTCATCTTCAGAGCTAACTGGGATAACAGGATGGAACTCCCCTTTGTAGTATGCGAACTCCTGGTTGTACCTGCTCATGTTGACAGTACTACAAAACAAAAGAGTAAGTCTTACGAATCAAAACAGAAGTAACAACTACAGATGATAGAGTTTGTGGGATTTCAGTTGGATGAATTGCAGTGACTTAAATAGAGTATAATACAGTGAGTATGTGAAGCGCGATCTTAGCTGGGAAAAAATATTTCGTTCAATAATAAATGACAGTGTATTGAAGTGTAGCTACTCACATATTAATACTGTACCTGCAGAAGGAAGCTGATTATACTCTCCTTTACGGTAATGAAGATTCAGAAGCAGTGAAGAAAGATATGTAGGGGTGGTGTGCTCATTACTGCCCTATAGCAGGGGCGTCCTCAGGTTGATATTAAGTTTATCTACTTCATCAATGCAAAAATAGATAGAATACATGCAGAAATTTAATGAAGTCAACCACCAAATTACACAGCCAAATACTGATGCTGTGCATCATAACTGCAAGTAACCCTAGTCTATGAAATGATGAACCACCCTACTCCTTGATGCGATGAATATTTATCCAGCATAATAACACAACGCATTACATTTCAGTAAGCATAAATAAACAACTTCCGCCATATGTAAGATATGTATGTCAATGCATACGATAGGTTTCGACCCATAAGATTAGTACACAAAAGCATAGCAGTCACTACGACAAGATTGTACTGCTGATAAACATATTTTCATTACAGAAACATGAAATGCATACAGATCCGACGACAAAAACCCACAAAAAGTACATCATAGATGTTGGATCATAACTGACTAACCTAATACCAAACTACCCCATAACAAAGTACAATTAACATACTAAATAACACTGGAACACCAACGCTAACAGAGGGTCACCATACATACACCACCAGAAGTCGTTCATTTGAAGATGATAATTAACAGCAACATCAACATGACCACGTACATCCGAAGAAGAACACAATCAACTTTCTTAACTACCAAAACATTACAACGCTGACATTCACTTATGGTGGTCCTGTTTGCGGCAACATCGGTAGCAAGATTCGCCAAATTGGTTATAACATCTTCAATCCGTGAGCTATTTCGCCTTATTAATGTTGTAAGCAAACTCGGTTGGGTTGTCGAAAGTTGTGGTAGGTTCACACGAACTGGGGAGCCATTGTCGGCCCGTTGATTCACCTCATCCCACCATGCGAAGTAGTCGCAGACATTGCACCGATAAAAAAGACGCCCGAAATTCTCGGATGTGTAAGCAATCAACAACATGCACGGCCTGTTGCAGCGGCAGTTGATGTAAATCGTATTAAGACGATTATTGGTGTTCGCCGAGGAAGCGCTGGAATTTCTCGAGTTGGACATGGTGTTGATGAGAGGAATGAACAAACAAAATAGAAGATGGTGTTGGTCAGTTGCAGAGCTTGCGACTCCAGAGGAACGAAGACGACGCGAGCAGAATACGGGGGAGGTGTGATGATTCGATAAAAACACACAAACTTTCAAGGGTATTGTGGTCTTTCTTGAAAACCACATTTGTTCATTGAACAACAGTTATAGAACACATAGTTGAAACGTATGGGCTTTTGCCCATATCCATTAATGTCACATAAAAGCCCAAAAGCCCCCAAAAGTCCTTATCGAACGGGGCCTAAACACAACAGGATAGTGTTGTTTGTTATGAGAGTAGTTGTGGGGTCCACTAAAGGATTGAGAAAAAAGAGCAAATAAAACATTGACAAATGTCTATTCTCTTCGAGAAAATAAAAAGCTTACTTAATAAGTTGTCTTTTAATTTATACCTGAGCTCGATCGATAGTGCAACGCCCCCATACATTATCATGTGGCCGAGTGAGTCGACAGTCCTAGACTCAATCTGTTGACTGGGTTGACGAGTTAGTACTTTTTGATTGTTTTTACAAGTGATTGTAACTTTTTAATATAAGTCAAAAATGAAAATTACATCATTATTCATCTAAATTCAAGCTTTTAAAAAATGATCAAACATGAATATGTTTTGATAAGTATAAATTTATATTTAATTACATGTATAAATCTACACATATTAACGAGACTTATGATTCACTATATGTATACATTTTAAAATACATCATATAACAATAATAATACACCACAAAACAATGATGGCCCATTAATATCTATTCAAAATTAGTATATCAAGGTAATATATATATGATTCACTATATAACTTAAAATACGTCATAAAAATAATAATACATCATAAAACAATAATGATTATTATCAGTTATGAGGTTTGTACGTACTAAAATATTTGATTCACAACTGTTAATTAGTTAATGAATCCTAATACTAAAATCATATAAACAATTTAGTATAACATCGTAATAATTAAAGTTGTCTAAACATATGATTTTGTTTTGAATAGTTTAAATTTAATGAATAATATTATATATTTTTTCATTTTAAACTTATACTTTAAAATTTACAACTATTTAAAATTAATATAACAAAAATATCATGCAATCAGTAACTCAGACAGTCACCTCATACTGACCATGCAAGGCTTGGCTATAATTTGCGTAAATGCGTAATTTATAGCATGTGATGCCGTTGTTGATGAGTGAAATAAAAAATAATACTACTACTTATTAAGCGCTAAAAGTTTACTATGTTAAAAACTCATCAAATGTAAAACGCTGCTAAATATAAGTAACATAAATCTAAGTTAGGCAATTTAACCTACCATAAAACCCATTAATTTCATATAGTAAATAATTCTTTTACTATTATTTGTTTAATATGTTCGAAATAATAAATATGTATAATTAATTTGTTGATCCTATAAATCATAATCTAATTCTCAACTATAAGGATAAAATTCACTGGAGAAAAAGAATGAAGATAAGTTAGGAAAAGTAAATTTAAAAGTGAAGAAAATTAATTTATATTTCAAATTTGTTATTTTTCAAACAAATATTTCATTTCAAAAATTCTTATTAGTATAATATTTGATAATTTCTTCTAAATTTTTTGTTATGTTTTACAAAATATCATTTTGTTAGTAATAAATATTCTTATTATGTGTAATAATTTATTTAATGTACTAATATGTTATGATTTGTTTTCACTTTTTAATAGTAATTTGAATATTTATATTGAACTTTCAAAGTAGTATGTTAATTAATAGGTGCGGTACATCTAGAAATAATTTTCTGGCATCAGCTGCTCTCAGATCTAATCTCTTTACTATTTGTTGTGCCTAAATCTAGTGCAGATCTTGGTGTTGTATGTCGGTTTTAAGCTTCCATTCCAGTCTTCAGCTCTTCCCGTCCCAAATCACACCATATCGAGATTGGAATCGAGATCGAGTTTCTGGCTCTCTTGCATGCTGGCCTCTATTATGTTTTTATGCTGTTTTTTTTTATTTTAGCAATGAATCAAGGTTTAATGTTTTCGGATCTAGGATCTTTTGATATTGGGTTTTGGGTTTTAAGTACCCTCATTTTGTTACACTATCACAAATTTATCCACTTTATTTGGTCCTAAAAGGTGTCGGTCACAAAAAGCGTGTTAAGCACATTAAACTCTTCTATTGTTTAGTTAGTTTGGATTGTATTACTATATGTTTTTCAAGCTTGAACTATTGGCTTAACAAAAATAGTCCTTGTCTCCTGACTATTTTATGGGTTTCTTTAGCTCATCATTATTCTTCCAATTGGTTTAATTGAAAATGGATTGTTCTTTAAAATACAACAAACATAACAATCAACTCTATTAACGACGAGCTGAAGATAGAACAGGCATTAGTACACCACCTATAACACCAACAGATAAACATATCGGAGATTTATTTGACCATAATGTAAGAGTGTTGAAAGCGGAAGTTTTGGAGCAAAAGATAGTGAGCTAGGGAGATCGAGAGTGAGAGAGATGAAGAAAGGATGTTCTGTATTTCAAAGTTGTGTGTATATTCGCAGTACCAACGATGCATATATATAGGTACAAGAAAGGAAGAAGAAACGGTACTATCCTAACATATAAAGGAAAGAAAAATATATGGGGAATAAAGAATACTAACATAATATCCTAATATGTAAATATGTAATCCATCCTAATATGTAACTATCCTAATATGTAATCCTAACACCCCCCCTCAAATCGGAGAAATGACAATTTCAGCGATTTGTTAGAGTGTTGATCATCCCCATGGAATCAAGTTGACTTCGATATTCTTTCCCGGTGAGGGTCTTGGTCAACATGTCGGCTTTCTGATGAAGATTGGAGATGTGAGTGACATTGATGAGGCCCGCTTTGATTTGGTCACGAACGTAATGAACATCAATTTCTATGTGCTTTGTGCGTTCATGAAGAACGGGGTTCTTGGCGATGAAGACCGCGGAGAGGTTGTCACACCGAAGAGGGATAAGTGTGATATGCGAGACACCCCATTTCGTGGAGAAGGCGAGAAAGCCATGCTAACTCAGTGGTGACGCGACGGAGGGCTCGATATTCTGCTTCGGCAGAAGAAAGAGATACGCATGTTTGTTTCTTGGATTTCCATGAAATGGGAGCACCGCCGAGAAGGATGTAGTATCCACTAACCGATCTGCGAGAAATCGGGCAAGAAGCCCAATCGGAGTCACAGTATGCGGTAAGAGAGAAATTATCAGAATTATTGAGAAAGATGCCATATCCGAGAGTTCCTTTGATGTATTGAAGAAGATGGATAGCGGCATCCCAATGGTGTTGATGTGGTTCATGATTGAACTGACTTAGGAGCTGAACGCTGAAATTCAAATCAGGACGGGTGTTGATGAGGTAATTAAGTTTCCCCATGAGTCGTCGGTAATCAGTAGCATTTGGGAGGGGCTGACCGTCATGGAGATGAAGTTTGATATTTGGCGCTAGGGGAGTGGCCACAGTGTGTTTGGACTCAATGTCATAATCACGAAGGAGATCGGTTGCGAATTTATGTTGGGTTACTGCAACACCGTTGGTTGTATGATGATACTCCATCCCAAGAAACCGACTCATAGCTCCTAAGTCTTTGATTTTGAAGTGATGATGAAGAGTGTTTTTGTCATCTTGGATTTTGGACTGATTGTTTCCACACAAGATTATATCATCGACATAGACTCCTAGAAGAAGGATGGAGTCTCCTTCGATCCACTTGAAGAGGGAATGATCATTATCGGATATGGTGAATCCAAGATGAACGAGGGTGGTTGAAAGCTTGGAGTACCATTGTCGGGAGGCTTGTTTCAAACCATATAATGATTTCTGAAGCTTGCAAACCAGTCCTTTTGTTTCGATTTCTAGCCCTTCAGGGGGTTGCATGTAGATATCCTCGTGAAGATCGCCATGGATGAAGGCGTTGTTGACATCGAGCTGATGAATGACCCATCGTCGTTTGACGGCTAAGGTGACTAGGGCTCGAACAGTGGTCATCTTGACAACTGGGGAAAACGTCTCATCAAAGTCTACTCCATATTTCTGAGTGAAACCTCGAACAACTAACCGGGCCTTGTACCTTTCCACATCCCCATTGGTTTTATATTTAATTCGGTAGACCCATCTACAAGAGATACACTTCTTCCCTTTAGGAAGTTTAACAAGACTCCATGTACCATTGTCTTCAAGAGCTTTTAATTCGATTGCCATGGCTTCCTTCCACTGCTGATGTTGACATGCCGCCGCCTTGTATGATTTGGGTTCATCAGAACTGTGGCTGGAAACTTGGCAACAAGTGGTACGGGAAGGAGTTAGATCTGTCAAAGAGTGTATGTTCGAGATGTATTGTAACCGAGGTGTGGCAAGGCGTGTGGTCAGAATCTGAGAGAAAAAATATTATCAAAAAAAGTTACATCTCGACTGGTGATTATGTTACGTTGTCGAGCAACAATAATCTGTGTCCCTTTTTAGACAAACCAGGCCCTAAGTAGACAGCTTTCGATCCATGATCATCAAACTTTGTTCGAGGGAGATGCGGACCGGTGTGATACGCAAGACATCCAAATGTGTGAAAGGTAGAGAAATCAGGTGGAGCACCATGAAAGAATTCATATGGAGAAATTCCATTTAGTGTGGAGGAAGGAAGACGATTAATGAGATGGGTGGCCATTAAAATACTTTCTCTCCCCATAGTCCATGTCTAATCCGGACTGAAACAACAAGGCCCGGGCAGTTGCCAAGTAATTAACGATGTTTGCGTTCCACTATACAACCGTTTTGTTGCGGGGTTGAACGCAAGTAGTGTGATGAAGGATCCCTTTGCTTTGAAAAAATTGTTTTAAAACCGTGGAAGATCCTAATTCGTACGCATTGTCAGAATGAACTATTTTAACACATTTGTTGAATTGTCTTTCAGCCATGAGGATAAAATTTTGAATATGTTAGCAGCTTCAGATTTTTGTTTCATGAGAATGGTCCAAGTACTTCTGCTAGCATCATCGACGATTGTCAAAAAATACCTACTACCATCGTGATTAACATACGAACAAGGACCCCACACATCGAGATGTATAATCTCAAAACATACATCAGATTTGTGAACAGAATGAGAAAAAGGAGAGCGATGTCCTTTAGCACGAAAACAGATATCACAAGCAAAATCCAAAGGGATATCATTCTGCTAACTATACCCATTCTAAGCATTTTATTCAGAGGGGGGTGGCCCATCTTTTTGTGCCAGAACAAAACTTTATCAGTATCATGTTTATGAGGAATAACATGTATGTTATTACAACCATTAGCAGTGCGCTTTAATGAAGGAACATCCAAAACATAAAGGCCATCTTTCTTATGTCCTATGCGCATCCTACTCGTCCAGGTAGGCTCCTGCATATAACAGAACCTTTGATCAAAAATAACATCCACACCAGTTTGTTCAACCAACTTACTCACCGAGATAAGAGCAAGGTTGAAACTGGGCACATATAAAACGTCCTTGAGTTTGAAACTATCCGTCAAATGTACAGTCCCTATGGTATCAATAGTTTCGGTATTGCCATTAGGCATGGTGACACAACGGGAGTGAGATAGTTTTCTTCTGTTGCTTAGGACGTTAATGTTACCAACTAAGTGGTCATTGGCACCAGAATCTATCAACCAGCGCTGGTAATTATCAATAGAGTTTCTATCAGTGGTGGATTCTAGGATGTTACCTGCAAAACCGGTAGATTCTACCTTGCCTTTCCCAGCTGCGGTGCCTTGTGCTTTAACAGAGAGACCACCTATCTGCTCAAGCATGTCGCACAGACGGTTGCATCTTTCCACGTCTAAGCCTTGAGGATTAGGAATACCTTCTCCACGTTGAGTAGCATTGGCCGAGGAAACCTTTGTGCCTTTCCACCAGTCTGGATAACCTTTTAGTTCGAAACAGTCCTTCTTAAGATGACCAACCTTCCCACAGTAAGTGCAGACACTATCGTTCTTCTTTGTAGCGCTTTCGCGTTTATTTTTGAAACGATTAGCACGATCTGGTTCGCTCTTACTCACGTTGTTAGCGAAGGAAGTTTCAGTCAGATTTTTAACAGTTTTGCCCGTGCTACGTTGCCTCTCTTCATGAAGAATCACAGAGTAGGCTAAGTCCAGACTAGGCAGAGGAGATTTCATAAGGAGATTACCTCGGATGTTGATGAACTCTTCGCGCAGTCCCAGGAGGAATTCGAAAAGCTTTTGATTCTCAATCATTTTGGCGACCTTGTCTCCGTATCCACAAACACAAGCGTCTACATCAGCAACACTGGCGATTTCATCCCACAATTTCTCGAGGCGTGCGAAGTAATCTGCTACACTGGAAGATCCTTGCTCCGTTTGCGACAGTTCTCGTCTTAATTCGAAGAGGCGTGTCCCATCCGATTGATCGTATCTTTTACACAAGGCCTTCCACATCGCACGAGAGGAGTTGCGAGACATGAGACCGTCAGCAATTGATGGTTCAACGCTCGAGATGATCCAAGATCTAATTAGACCATCGCAGCGGTCCCAGGCATCGCGCCGATTTTTGGTAACTTTTGATCGTGGTAGGGTTCCATCGATCATCTTGATTTTGTTTTTGGCAAGGAGTGAAATCTCCATCTTCTTCTTCCAAATCTGGAAGCCGTTTTCCGTCGAATCGTTTGACGGTGAGGGATACTCCTGGCTGGTCTGAGCTAGATACGGTGAGTGGATCGGATGGATCAAGTCGCAAGACTCGCCATCTGGATTTTTGTTCTTCATTGTCTTCCTCGGCGATGTCGGATGATTCACCGTCCCCATCCAGATCCTTCTCGTAGTCGCTATCACCATTCTCAGTAGTCATAGCGAGGTCGAATTTACTTGCGGATAAACCGCTCCGATACCATGTTGAAAGCGGAAGTTTTGGAGCAAAAGATAGTGAGCTAGGGAGATCGAGAGTGAGAGAGATGAAGAAAGGATGTTCTGTATTTCAAAGTTGTGTGTATATTCGCAGTACCAACGATGCATATATATAGGTACAAGAAAGGAAGAAGAAACGGTACTATCCTAACATAAAGGAAAGAAAAATATATGGGGAATAAAGAATACTAACATAATATCCTAATATGTAAATATGTAATCCATCCTAATATGTAACTATCCTAATATGTAATCCTAACAAAGAGATGTATTCCTTGGCCATCTATCTCCTTGACTTGCGTTAGAGAACCGATCGACTTACCCTTAGTGCTGCTAGCTATGTTTGGTAGGCGCATCTTAATAAGGGTCTTAATAGTTGTCAAGAAATAAAAATAAAGAATGAGGTCGTTGCTTAGTTTATTTAAATCCTCATGTCTCAAACAGGACAACAAGTACTTCACTGTCAACTTTGAGGAGCTCTATGTATCTAATTCCGGACAATTGAATCGTACTTAGATATTATATATGCACGAAACCATTATAAAACTTTTTTTTTTTCTGGTTTAAAGAATTATTTACTAATTATCCACTGCAATTCTATTCGATTCCACTTAACGACGTTTGTGGCTACTAGAACGTTTTTTTTTCTCAAGTGCCACAATCAGCTTAATGTTCTTTAATGATTACTAAAAGTGTATCTTATTATTCTAGCAAGTATAACCAGCTGTCAATTTGGGTCAAATATCTATATTTATACCAAGTCCAAGATGATGGGAGACAACAAACCAAGTGGATATATAGATATTACAATTATCACTCTCATACCCAACAGATGTAGAGAGATTGATTAATTAACAATGTTTATATTATATAGTGAAGTAAATGCTTACTTCTAAAGGAATATCAAGATTAAAAGGGAAAACATTATCATCCTTTGCCCTACCCATTAAACACGATGTTTATTAATGAGCTTTAGTCTATGCCAAGTTACAATTACAAGACAAAGGTCAGTCAGAGGGCGAAAGATAGACGACTAAGAGAGGAAGATGGGCAACGGGAGTGGCACGGTGATTACAACGTTGGTGGTGATGGTGCTATTGCTGTTGTTTTCTAACATGGGGTCTACATCGGGTGCAACTTACACCGTTGGAGACGAGTTTGGGTGGGGGATGGGTTATGATTATTCGGTTTGGACAGGCCAACATCAATTTTATGTTGGAGATGTTCTGGGTAATTAATCGATGATCATTTTTATGATCAAAACTGTGTTCTCTTTCATATTTTTGCAGCTTCCTAGGTTATAATAGCTAGTAATTAAGTTTGATTTCTCCACAATATTTTTACCGGATGGTTTAATTTAACTTATAGTCCAAAGAGATAATTATTTGGTGAAGTCATCATTTTTAAGTTTGTAATTAAGTATATATGTTTGTGTGGAACGTTTTATGTTTGTACTCTGTGTAGTAGACTTTTACTGATTAAAAAAATCTCCTACCTATCGTCGATCAGCTGGACTGACTTCATGTGCGTAACTAACGACGAAAAACAAAATTCAACTCTTGCAGTTTTCTACTTCTACGCCTGGGTGAGTAACGTGGCCGAAGTAAAAAACGAAGAAGAGTACACTTCGTGCCAATTCGTGCGTCCGGCTACCATCTACACGGGTGAGGATCACCTTAACAAGCACGGGATACAAATATTACATCTCCGCCGGTGACTTTTGCACAGCGCACCGCATGATCGTATATGTTAGGGATGGAAGCGGCGGCGGGGGTGGAGGAGGAGAAGATGGCCAATCACCACCATCGACCCCAACAACAGGGACAGGGACAGGGCAGGCTCCGGTTCCGATTCTGGCTCAGGATCAAGCTCGAGCTCTAATTCATCCCCGCCACCACCATCATCATCTTCTCCTATGAGTGGTAAAATCATTGGAGCCATAGTGGGTGCCGTGCTTGCTGCGATTATAAAGGGGCTTATCATTGGATATTGCATCTACAGGAGGAATAAAAAACAACAACGAGAACGACTAGAACGAGAACGACTACAACCACAGCCACACCGACCGCAACCACCACCACCGCCACCAAATATTCCAGGTAATGAACAAAATTTTTTTTTTATCAGTTGGCTACATATGTAGCGATGTTAACCAGAACTATCTATCGATACTTATTGTCTGTGCTCCTGCTTCTTATTATTATTCTCCGATCCTTAGTTTTTTACTGGCTAGCAAATTATAACATTGCTATTGTCTGCATTGCAGTTAACGTGAACGTGAACGTTCCGCACGTGGACTTGCATTGAGCTCCTTTCCTCACCAATCCCTCAATCTTACTGCGTTTAATGTCACTTTTCTTCTTTAAGTGTAAATCCACATTAATTGTTGCTCCTGCATGCTTGAACCATCATTAATTTCCATTTCATTCAAGTTTGAATATTTTTCTGTAATACAATCATAGTGTCTTTTAAATTTCAGAAGTTTGAATCATGTTTTACCACCGGGTTCTTTGTCGGGTGGTTTATTGGCTGAATTATCAAAAGCCTGATTTTAACATAGTGAAAAGTGACCAGTTTTACCAGCTGCTTACCGCCATTTCCACCCTATCATCCACCAAAGTCTGTAACACTCCCAACCTATTGTCATCGCATGAGCATATGACGCAACACTTTCTATGTGTTGATTGAATCCATAACAACAACGGCATAAGTATAATTTTCACATTTAACTCTGCTGGTACTAACAGGACATGCATGTCTATTCCAAAGGGTCAGCTAAACTTTTAACATGGCCCATATATGCATTAAATTAAATTCTACCGCAACTGGGTTTAGATCATTTGTATGAAACCATCAATTAATACAATATCGCTTTTTTATCAATATTTTAGAGTGTAAACCCGGATACAGGTATGAGGTACCTGTTTTTTTTTTTATTCTAGGAAAATAAAAAGCTATACACAGTTAAGAATTTGGAGAGATAGCTAGGTCGATCAATTGACTCAGCGCTCTCATGCATTGACTGACTATACATAGTGTTTTTAAAACGACTATATATAATGTAATAAGAAGCTTTGACAATTTTGGATTCCGTGAAGAGCAGTACAGCAGTATACTGTATAATTAAGGAGATTGATCTTTACGAAGTCAAAGATCATGGAAGGCAACAACATCTAATGTGACTATAATTACGTTAACCATTCATCTACAATAGGGGATTGACAAGTAATATCGCCTTGATTAATGGTTACTGATCGACCATATAAGTGAAAACAGAGAGGAGGAGAGAGAGGAAAATAAAGAGAGGCTTAGATGGGGCGGATCGAAGGGGTATACCAGATCACCTGACCACATGATTTTTTATTATATATTAAATGTTTTGTGTTAGTGATCTCACAATTTTTTTTAAAAAGTAACTATAATAAATTTTATTTATAAACTTCGTAACTTTATCTCGGATCCGCATGAGTTTGCAGTACAAGTGCAAAGCAACACTTAGTGGGAGACCAGATCGGCTGGTCTGTGGGCTATGATTATACAACTTGTGCCGCCCAGAGAGAATTGTATGTTGGCGTTCGTTCTAGGTAAGCAAACTATATATATCTAATAATTGATTATGTAAATATTCAACTTATAATCATTTAAAATTGTCTTGATCGTTGCTATGGTTTTACTTTCATTGAGTTATACCCATTTAAACATGAAGTTGATCTATTTTTATAAGGAAAAAGATATGCCGAATTATTCTTGTTTATTATGGCCATCATGATTCATGTTTGGAACTATGTTTTGGTGAACGTTTTATTACCTTATAAAAGTATGTTTACAAGTTTTATCAAATCTCTTAAAAAAAAAAAACAGTTTCATTGAACAAAAACCTTTTAAACCTCCATGTCAACCACCGCGGGCTGGACACAAATATTGTGTATAACTATCAGATATAGTATATAGTTTGTTTTGTATATGATATAGTTTGTATTCATAGGACAAATCTGTATATAACTCACTCATCCTTAGTATGTACTTTAGGTGTGTCATCTGTTAGTAGTCAAGTCTCAGTCTACGCATTAGTTAGTATAAAAATTAAATAGACGGAGACGGTAATATACATGTGAAACAATATAAAGAGAAAACTCTTATTTGCTTGTACAGAGAAAATAAAGAAAGGAGGTATTACATTGTCAAGGTTCTGACATGGTATCAGAGCTATCGTTTCTTCTTCATCAAACACGAGCGAGAAACAACAAGGGAAAGCACCAGAAACATCGCAAATGGCATCCACCATGATCGATCAGACTGATCCTTTCTTTGTTCACTCATACGAGCATCATGGACAATCTCTGGCTTCCAAATTCACATGCGAGAGTTTTATACTGGAACTGGACAATGCGAATGACACTTAGGCTTCGTTCAATCTTGACATATTTGATGGCATATTTGTGGCATAAATGGGTGGGTCCGCATGGGTCCCTCATGGGTCCTATGTTCTCCTCCAATAATATACAGTCACGTATAAAACAACCACAAAATAGCTAGACCAAAACAGCTGCAAAACAGTTATGCTAAACAGAGCCTTAGCACGAAGAACAAACTCAGTATAGAGGCGCGTCAATTCCTTGATCTTCTACTATATCGTCAATTCCCACACACTGAACATTACCAGACATTCTTTACACCAAAGACCCAAAATTAGTTTGGGAATGGCTCTGCTGACATTTTGAGAAGAAAAACTTAGCAACACTCCACAACATCAAGAGTCAAATCACCAACCTCAAGCAAGGAGAAGACTTGGTCACAAACTATTTCATGAAATCACGTGATATTTGGGCGGAGTACGATCTCGCGCGACCGGTGGAAGCTTGCAAATGTTGCATGTCCTGTAAATCTAAAGAAAAGCAAACGAAATGGCGAGAGGAAGAGGAACTCATACACTTTCTCATGGGGTTGAATAGGTTGTATCTTCACCTCAGAGGACAAATCCTTGCTATGAGCAAGATTCCCAGTCTTGAAGAGATTTTCACAGTCATTATTCAAGAAGAACAACAATGAGAAGCTGTGAATCCGAAGGAAGAGACTGAGCAATCCGTAGCCCTAGCGAGCAAAGGAGTCAGCAATTTCTCCCTAAATAAGTCCAAATTCAGCCCCAACACAATAAATTTCAGGAATGGCAACAAGAAATTGACCAACAACCTTCTCTCAAATAGCAGCAGAAAAGATTTACCAAAAGTGGAAACTGTAATAAAGTCAGACTTACCCGCAACGAGTGTTGGTGGCTCGTGAGTTTTCCAAACCAAGAGGGGAGGAAGCAGAGAGAGGCGCGGGTTAGCTCCGTCATCACTGATCAAGGAAGAAAGTCCTCCACTGTCGATGAAACACTCTACGAGTCGCCAGTAAAGGGTTTCTCTTCAGGGAAACTACAATATCTGGTCGCCTTCTTCCATCTACAAAAGGAGGATAGCGAGCACACCAAGCAAGAAAACTTTAGCGAATTTTCAGGTAACCCTAAGATCCCTATAGATTCTTCACCATGTTTAACTTCCAATGTGAGCTCTATGATAGATAAATTATATCATTTGTGGATTTTGGACTCGGGTGCTACAGAACACATAAGTGGGAATAAGACCTTATGATCTGATTGTAGATTCTTGAATTCTGACAGAGAGATAGCTCTCTTTGATGGAAGCAGAAAGCTTATAGATTCCATTGCTAGCCTATCTATAAATGGTGTTGTCTGCTTAAATAATGTGATGCATGTGCCCTCCTTCTTGTTCAACCTTATTATGTATCTAGGCTGATTGAACATTTAGGTGTATCTATGGTTTTCCATGACAATTGTCGTTGTTCTCTGCAGGACTCTGAGAAGAATATGTTGCACCAAATTGGAAAGAAAATATGTGGTTTGTACTTTGTTGATACAGATGCATTAGGCATTTTCATTATGAAGAATAAAATCAACCCAGTTGTTTGTACAAACTTCGGTTATAGGAAGTCTAAGGTTGACAGTTCTGAGAATTTTGTTTTGTGGCATAATAGATTAGGGCATATGCCATTGCAAAAGATCAGTGCGATCATTGAGATCCAAATCCCAAAACACTTAAAAACCGCCTCTTATCCTTGTACTGCTTGTTATAAAGCAAAAGGGAAATGACTTAAGTTTCCCACCTCTGAAATGAAGACTATTAGACCTTTTGACCTTGTGCATGTAGCTGTTTGTAGCCCTTTTGGGACCGAGACTGTAGAAGGATACAAATACTTCCTCACTATAGTTGATGACTATAGTAGAGGAACATAGGTTACTCTTCTTAAACAGAAAGCTGAAGCCATGCAAAGCATTGTAAATTTTATCAACTTAGTTGAGAAACAAATTTATAAAACTATAAAAATAGTGAGAAGCGATAATGCTAAAGAGCTAGGGAAATCACAAGAAGGAACTGAATTCTATAATAAAAAGGGTATAATCCATCAAACCAGCTGTCCTACGCACACCACAACAAAACAGTGTAGTGGAAAGAAAACAAGACCATCTAATGGAAATAGCTAGGGCTTTACTTTTTCAATCTGGTTTAGATGACATTTTGTGCGGCCACTATGTAGAGCATGTTGCATACATAGTTAATAGAAAACCTAGCAAATCCATAAAACACCTAACACTTTTTGAGAAATTATATGGAATTAGACCTAATTATGATGAAATGAAATCCTTTGGATGCCTTTGCTACGTGACCAACATTAACCCTAGTAGAGGAAAACTAGACCCAGATCCATTAGTTGCATGTACATTGGAAATTCTAAAAATACCAAAGGATACAAAGTCCTGACTCCTAGCAAAACCAAATTCAAAGGTAGCAGGAATCTTGTTTTCTTTGAAGACATTTTCCCTTTAAGAGACAAACAATGGAATAATGTTGTCCAAAAACATCAACATAACATTGACATTTTCTTTCCCCCCACCCGAACATAACTTATAGGAAGACAATAGTAAGTCCCAGCTTTCAAGAGTAAGAGAAGAATCTCCTCTAAATAACACTCTAGAAAACTCTTTGCCTCTAGTTATAGAACCAGATCCTAATGTTCCTCCTGAACCTTCTAGAACAGAAAGCAGGCCTTTACGGAGATCCACCCGTACACATAAAGCACCAGCCAGGTATGATGATTATATATGCTCCACCGGCATAAATCATCAGGCCCCCTTCTTTGCCATCCTAAGCACAAGGCTCTCATACATACCCCTTCAAACCCAAAAGAGAACCACAATTAACACACTTATTGAGCATATACCAGTTGCCACTATCCTCTCTTAATCCTTACCTCACACAACAACCAAACTTATACATCAGATACACCATTCTGTTGGGCCATTCAACTACAAAACAGCCAGCAAAGACCCTAATTGGGTCAAAGCTATGGTTGAAGAGTTTAAAGCTATGAAACAAAATTATATGTAACACCCCACTCGTAATCACGTAATAATCACTCACGTAGCATTAATAAAAAATGTCTCACAGTGGAAGTCACACAGTAATAAATCTCACTCGGGTGTCACATGCCATTACTCGCCCATACGAGTAAAGAAGCATAAATAATTAAATAAGAAATAACACTGGTAATATATACATGACCGTAGTGATAACGAGATACTAACCTATACATCAATCTAAACCAAAAGTAACTTTAACGACAAGTGAGCATCTATGTATTCTCGACTGTATACAACGTCGTTAACAAGGTAAACTAACATACATCCTAATACAATACGAAGACTCGTGCAGTAAATGAAACCCTAAATACCCGGGTCCCGCTCTTCGCCTTCATCGAAAATCATCACCTACACATATGCCGTAAAGGTTCAGCGATAAACGCTAAGTATGCCAGGTCTGGACCCGATTGGTCACTTAATAGTCATGGTCGCCATTATTAGGTTCTTTACATGCTTTTACCGGTTTACAGGCATATCAAAGTAGTAACACGTGATTGGCAGTAAACGAAACAATTAATACAGGCACTACAATTCACACAACAGTATATACATAAAACACTTAATCACAACAACGATAAACATATAGCCGTTAGTAACGGTCTTCATACAAACTTCACATATGTCCCCCGGGCCCTCACATAATTTTACATATTCTTGTTAGCACTGTCGGGAGTCAAGTTAGGACATCCCGAAATAACTCACATGGACGGTGGTCCCACATACACACGAGGTGCTCATTGCCCAGAGGATCCGAAGATTCCGGGACTTATTCACTTTGCCTGTTTAAAGGCGTCCACATAGGTGGCCAAGGGCCTGGTGCCAACGACAACACACTCCGCCTGACGATCTATCTAGGCTCGATCAGGATTTAACTAGAGTAAACCTGATCCGGGTATTAACTCAAGAGATCTCTATGCGCAACCAGTAGCCAGTGACTAACTGGATTAAGGTAAACCATCACACTCATTCACACTCCATCGTTAGACTCAGTTAGTCAGTTACCCAAGTACAGTTTTAGGTATGGAGAAATCACATTTAACTTGGTTGCTCTGTGGGTCTTACGCATGCCTAGAAGTAATCAAGGCCGCATTCATGTTCGAGTCAAGCTCTAGAGATCGACGAAGTCGTATCTCATTCCTAAGTATTTTACTTAGGTTATAATTTACATAGCTGATAACATTTAGAGTATTATTGTAAGGTATCCACATTCACATCACAATGCTCGTATATGTATATTTATATAAGTCGATCTATAGTCAACGTAGTATTAGTCCCGGAGGACATTCGCGCACAATTAATATGGCGGGAAAGGAAACAGTTAAACATCACATAACAGTTATACACATACACACACATACATACATACATCACACACGTTATACAACAAACATATCTGAGCCCGAGGAAGTCCTCAGGACATCTCAGATCAAACCCCTATACATACCGTGCACTATAGACCTAGGTTGCGCAGTAGACCACTAGCTCGTCGGCGCCTCCGTCTGACGTGCGATCTAAATAAACACGGTACTATAAGTCAATCCACATGACTTAATTAAATTCGGTAAATCCGAATAACGCTAGTAATCCCGACATTACATCCCCGGATTTCAACAGTTATTTGTTAATGTATCGTTATATGAAACTCATTAGTCGTAGTACGGGTTGTTATGCGACCTTAACAAAAAAGGTCGGTTTTTCGTAAAACGCTTTCGTTAGCGTTTTCGAATGTTGGAGTTATATTATTCCATTATATTCCATAGTATTCTTGAGTATACGAATATACAATTATAATATATAGTTGCATGTATACAAGCGATTTGCATTGCATTTTATGCTCATGCACTAACGTTATATGATATTATTATTTAACCATTTATTATTGTACCATATATTGTACATCTCATTATTCATCTTAATAAGCTATGCTTTAATTTTTAATTGTATGACTTATAGTATATAGTTATACTAATGTCATAACACTTCTCATTTATTATTTCATGACATTTGAAACCATATTATATATACTTTGGTATATGATCTCGGTTTATATATGTATGTATATATATTGTTCTCGGTTATATATATACATATAGATATATATATTGTTAATATTGATCTTAGTCATATAATATATAGTTGCATGTATACATGCACTATATTATATAGTTTCCAACTATACCATATACTTATCATGTATGTGTTTTTAATAAATGCTTGCGCATTTATATATACATACATATACATTTATATTTCACAAATCATACTCTTATATCATATGTCACATTTTTATCATCTTAATGTAAGATGATTTTTTTGATTTGTTGCATTATATTATGCAATTTATATTAAGAACTTATCTTAATATTTTGTAATATTTCATGACATGTCTTATAATTTCCTAAGGTTTATTTTAATACTAACCTTAGTTTATAAATTCCATTTCTCATTAATTGTCACATTATATCATGTGAATATTATTAATGATAATTGTTTCACTTAATCACATTAATACTATATAATATCTATAGTATTTATATCATTGTAAACCATAGTTTAAAATTCAATTTCAACTATGATTATTTACAGCCCCTTGTATTTTTATTAATTATGTTTAGACCACATAATTTATACAATGTCACATTTATTTCATTATACCATATAATATGATATTTTTATTTCATTAACTATTATAAACAATAGTTTCATAAGAACCATATTTGTTTGCCGTGAAGGCACCAATGCTACCAATATGATTTTTATCAATTTCCATACTTTCCCAATATTACAATATTGCCACATATATTAATATAATGTTATACATATCATATGTTATAACATTTCGACTTTATAACAATTATAACCTATGGTTACATTTTTTTGTTGGTTGTATTACCGGAAGGGCTTATGTGCTATAAACTCCATTTTTTTCTTCTTATCACATACTTTTCTTTTATTCCAATTACACCACACATTTTTTACAATGTTACCATATACTATATGTTATAACATATTAACCTTCTATTAATTATAACATATGGTTTTATATTTTCAGAAATTTCCGAACATACCACTAGGTCTATTTTGATTTCATTTCGACAACATATATTTTTTGTATTTACATCCTTACCACATATATTAAGAGATGTTACATATATGTTATATTATATCATATTATTATTTATAATTTGTATAATCTATAGCTTTAAGCTTATATATATTGCGAACAGACCCTAGGTTTGTGGTAATTAATTTCTCACCCCTTTTTACTTTGTACTTTTACGGTTTGTCACAGATTATAACATATACTTTTAATTTCATTTAAACCATATATTATACATTTTTCTTAATATAGCCTTTTATATTATCCCAAAAAATACCAAACTTTACACACATGATATAAACTGTTATGTTTACCACTCCAACCCATAACCTTCGGTAAATTGCATTCTTACCCCAAAAGTTTTGAAAATTTAATATTTTACTCTAAACCTAGTTTTTAAACCACTAACAAAGTATATATTTTATATAACTTGGTCAAACTCACTTATATGGTCAATATTGACCTCCCAAGTTCTGTTTTGACCAGAACTTCAATTAATTACGAATTTGACCCCATATTTTGCACAATTTGCAATTTAACCCTACAAAACTTTATAAAGTTATAATTATTATTTAAATTAATTTTAACACCTAGTTTTTCAGCCATAAATTATATTTTGCCTCTAAATTTTATTTAATTTCAAACCAACCCCCAATTTTATTTGGGGTAACATTTATTTTACTCTTAAACTTGTTTTAAACTTAATATGACATAAAATCAAATGACCTAAAGTGCATGGCCTTATTACAACTTTTGCATATAACAAAAATTACACAAAGATGTCCCAAATGACATGTTTATGTCATGGCTTATTAATCAACTTACCCAGATTTTTTTATAATTTATATACTAACCACTTATATTAATTTCCTATGACATTATAAGTCATTTATAAGCTAAGTAAGTTAGCCAAATGTTCTACAACATTTTAACACATAATTAAATCATGTTACACCTTATAACCCACAACTTTGTTTTTATATGTAATATAATGACATAAAAACTTTATATTATGTATGATTAACACACTTACTTGATTTATAAGCAATCAAATTAGTCAAGCTCCAACCAAATGCTCTCGGCTACAAATATGTACATGTTTGAATTAGTTTTTGGACATGTAACCACATATATACTTGATT
Organism: Limonium bicolor; assembly: GCA_023374045.1. NCBI lineage: Eukaryota > Viridiplantae > Streptophyta > Magnoliopsida > Caryophyllales > Plumbaginaceae > Limonium > Limonium bicolor. Next base: position 145,031,410 of record CM041778.1, read on the forward strand.
AGTATATGATTTAGGTAGTAAATTAACTTACCTTGATAAGTATACTCCTAGGTTTATTTTCCACATCATTAGGCAGAATACTCCAAGAGTATACAGCAACACTCGGCAGCATAAATACAAGGAAAAGAAGACTTAGATTAGTCTTATGACATTAAGTACCATTAAGAGATAATTCAAGCTTATTAAAAGCATAGTTTCTACCTTGGTTTAGTAGGCTTTAGATAGGCTGTTCACGCCTGGAATTTGAAGCCAAAAGGAAGTGTTTAAAAGATCATAAATACTAGATTTTGAAACTGCAAGCACAAGGTAGAAAATGAGTAGTATCTTACCTTGTTAGGAAACGGCAAGGATGTGATCTTTTGCATGGATTTTGATAGCTCTTGAAGGTGTTGATAACCTACTGAATGAACGTTTAAAAGTGAAGAAAATGAGCTGGGAAATCAAGAGAAGGAACCGGACATGAAGAGGGTGAGCATTCACATGTTATATGCATGATCTTACCTTATATCACTTTAACTATGTTTCCTCTTCGTTTCAGATTTTTTTCAACTGTAAACCCACCTTACTTTGAGCACCCACTCCATCTAGAAGAGAGGATGGAAATCATATTTGGTTACACCATTGGAAAGAAGGAAGAAAGAGGAAGAGAATGGTTATAACAGTGTCTCAAGATCTTACCTATGTCAAGAGATCTTGCTCCTTGAAGATGGCTGTTACCCACGGTTTGGAGAAAGGAAATGAAGCTTGTGTTGTTGTGTTCTCGGCTGGAAGTAGAGGAATGAAGGAAGGAGAAGCCAACTTGGCTTTTAAGGTGATAATGTGTCATTATGACTCAATAGTGATATGATGACTCATAATAGATATTTTAGGTTGATTCAGGTTGAGTAAATCCTTTTAAGCTGGTGGGAATAGGTAGTCAAGGTGGAAGATTTGGTTTTGCCGTTTGATTAGATAGGCTTATGAATAAAATAATACTTACTTTAATGAACTTGTTAGATAAAGTTAGGTATATACGTTTCTTTTGTCTAGCTTAAGCGGTGGTGGGTGACAGCACATGACTCCTGGAAATCTAAGGAACTTAAGGATGGTCATTGACCAAATTGGTCAATCAAGACTTAAATTTTCCTTATACGAGTACTATTCACAAATCAATGTACATATTTATGATTTTGTTGAAAAACTTTGAATTAAACATTCTAGTGTGGTACATCATGTCACATTATTATAATTAAGGGTAATCAAGACCCTAAAGTCCATCGAAAACCAATCTGGAAGATAATTTCTCAAAAATGTGCTTTAAGGAGTTTTAGTGCACATTTTGTGTTAAAGCTTGTTTTTGAGCTTGGTTTTCTTTGGTAGTTGTTTTATTACATCCATTACATTATTATAAAACTTAGAAATCCAATTTGGAATTTAATGGAGGTCACAAGACCTTTAAGGCTTATTTAGAGCACATTTTGCCCTAAGTGACTTTTAAGCATGTTAATGCTTGTTCTTGATGTTGGAGTGTTGTCCAATAATTTTATTACGTTCATTTATGAGTTGATATGCTTAGGAAAATTTTTTGGGTCCTAAGGAGTTTATTTGGGCATATATTTGCCCTAAGTGGTCAAAGGGTGCAATATTTGCTTTATGTAGACTATTGTTGTTTTTTAATTCGGTTCTAAGGCATGTTTAGGCCTTGATTTAATTGATTAAATGTTTAATCAATGTTTAATTAGTTAGGGGTATTTCACTATACTTGGTCTATTGTAACATTACCTAAAGGAAAAAAACCATTACTTGTAAATGGGTTTACAAGACAAAATTTAAAGCTGATGGGAGTTTAGAGAGGTTCGAAGCTAGATTGGTAGTTAGGGGTTTCACCCAAAGACAAGGTTTAGACTACGAAGAGAAATTCTCCCCTGTAGTCAAACTAGCCACTATCCGAGCCTTGATAATAATGGCTGTTAAGAAAGGGTGGATCTTAGATCAACTCGACGTAAACAATGTGTTTCTTCATGGAGACCTTCATGAAGATGTCTAGGGATTAAAGGTAGAAGGAGAGAATAAAGAGTGTAAGTTACGCAAATCCCTCTATGGACTGAAACAAGCTTCTTTCCAATGGTATGAGAAACTTGCTCAATTCATAAAGGGTTTAGATTTTCATCATTCTTGGAATGACTACTACTTTTTGTTAAAAGGAAAACAAACTACATCACCTTACTAGGAATATATGTTGATGACACTTTAGTAGTTGGAAACGATTTCAAGGAAGTTAAAAACCTGAAGCAACAACTTGACAAAAAATTCAAAATCAAGGATTTAGGAAGGCTCAACTTCTTCCTAGTAATGGAATTTCTAGAAACTGATAATGGTCTTATTATGACACAACAACGCTATACTAACCATATCTTGCATGATTTTGAAATGGACAACATCAAGTCTTTAGTTTCACCACTTCCAATTAACTTAAACTTTACAAGGACTTTGGTTCAAAGCTAGAAAACCCCATAATACATAGATGTCTTGTAGGTAAGCTCAACTTTCTTACAAACACCAGACCAGACATAGCTTTTGATGTGCGGTTTCTCAGTCAATTCAATTCCTTCTAGCACCCACCATAGATCACCTCAAGGCATCCTACCATACACTATCCTACATAAAGGGAACAACATGCTTAAGTCTATTTTTAACAAATAAATTGAATACAACTTAGAGGCTTACTGTGATTCCGATTGGCATCTTGTCCAATCATAATGAAATCAGTTTCTAGTTTCTACATTCTCTTATAAAGTTCACCACTAAGTTGGAAATCTAAGAAACAGACAACAATGTCTTTGTCCTCTGCTGAAGCAGAATGCAAAGCTATGAGTCAAGTTACAGGAAAATTAAGTTGGTTGACTATGCTGCTTAATGAAATAAGACTCACCAATATAACACTAATACCTCTGAAGTGTGATAACCTAGCGGCCATACACATAGCTACAAACCCCGTTTCTCACGAACGCACTAAACATATTGAATTGGATTGCCACTTTGTGCGTGAAAAGTTACAGCGGCTTGATTCAAGCCAACTTTGTTCCTACTATGCACCAGTTGACCGATCTGATGACCAAGCCTCTCACAGTTAAAAGTTATCAAAAATCCTTTAAGGTTTTAGGTTTGCAGGAACTTGTCAACAAAAAGGTGGAATGAAGAAAGACAAAGAGCACATTTTCTGCTCCATCATGATGCATAAACTGTACTCTTTGGGGGGGGGGGGGGGATTAGATATAGTATATAGTTTTGTGTCTGTAGATGATATAGTTTGTATTCTTAGAACAAATACGTATGTAACTCACTCACCCCTAGTATGTACTTTAGTGTGTCATATGTAACATGTTATCCTCATTTTATTTTCTGTTAGTAGTCAAGTTTTAGTCTACGCATTAGTTAGTATAAAAATCAAATAAACTGAGATAGGTAATATACATGTGAAATAATACAGAGAGAAAACTCTGATTTTCTTGTACAAAGACTTTCATCTCTTCCCAGAAAATAAAGAAAGGAGTGGTATTACATTGTCAAAATTTTGACAATAACACCGAAGAAATTAATACTGTAACATCCCAGTATCCCACTGTTGTGATATTGTCCACTTTGCAGTAGCTCACGATTTTGTTCTCAGGGTTTCCTAGCCCCAAAAGACCTCACAACAAGGAGAGGTATCCCTACCCATATAAGGAGTGGTTCGTTCTCCCCTCCAATCGATGTGGGAGGTAAACCTCAAGGGTATTACACTCCACCCCCCTTGGGAGCCCAGCGCCCTCGTGAGCCACACCGGCACACCGACCTAGGTCTAGCTCTGATACCAACTGTAAAATCCCAGTATCCCAATGTTGTGATATTGTCCGCTTTGCCGTATCTCACGGTTTTGTTCTCAGGGTTTCCTAGCCCCAAAAGGCCTCACAACAAGGAGAGGTATCCCCCCCATATAAGGAGTGGTTAGTTCTCCCCTCCAATCGATGTGGGAGGTAAACCTCAAGGGTATTACACTCCACCCCCTTGGGAGCCCAGCGCCCTCGTGGGCCACACCGGCACACCGACCTCGGTCTAGCTCTGATACCAACTGTAAAATCCCAGTATCCCAATGTTGTGATATTGTTCGCTTTGCCGTATCTCACGGTTTTGTTCTCAGGGTTTCCTAGCCCCAAAAGGCCTCACAACAAGGAGAGGTATCCCCACCCATATAAGGAGTGGTTCGTTCTCCCCTCCAATCATGTGGGAGGTAAACCTCAAGGGTATTACATAATTTGTTGATCACAATTTTCCACTTCTATGTCAAAACTTACAACATTGCGGAAGTAAGCAAAGAAGAATTCAACTCATGCATGTATGCCACTCCAGCTACCATCTACACTAAGATCACCTGAATGAGCACTGGCTTCAAATACTACATCAACGTCGGCAGCTATTGCAGTATTGCACCATGTTGTACATGTCCATCAAAGTCAAAGATGGAATTCAAACTGGTGGCACTAAGGGAATGATAGCCAAACACCAGGCTCAGGCTCCAGGTTCGGGTCCGGTTTAGGTTCTAGCTCAGGCTCTGAGTCACCCCTACCAATACTATCACCACCATCATCATCTTCTCATATGAGTGGTAAAATCATTGGAGCCATAGTGGGTGTTGTGCCTGCTGCAATTATAAAGGGACTCATCATTGGATAATGCATCTATAGGAAGAAAAAAAGGATAATCAGAACAATAATAATAACAACAACAATAAAAAACCACAGGCTATTACGATAGTAGTATATATATTATATAGTACTAATATGCACTCTCTAGGCATACTAATGTCTGTACTCGTCGTTTTACCTACTGCTATTATTTGTTATAAATAGCAGCTAGAAGTAATGAAATAGTCAGACAATTCTGTGCTTTCTCTATTGATTTTTAGAAAGTCACTCACATTATAACATGGTACCAAAGCAATAGTCAGTCCTTTTTCTATTTTTGACCAACAATGGACACCAATGAAGGGGAGAAAGTTCCCAAGAAAGGAACGGGGAAGAAAGACACTCAAGAAAAATCTAGCTCTCCTCGTATGGAGTCTGAGACAAATGACCCATACTACCTGCACAGTTCTGACCACCCGGGAATTCTCCTAACAGGATTCAAGTTTGACGGTGTCGGTTTTGTGGCTTGGAAGAGAAGCATGATGATAGCCTGTCAGCAAAGAACAAATTAGGGTTCATTGATGGTTTAATTGAAAAACCAGAAAGTTCCTCCCCTTTGGCCCAAGTTAGGAAGAGGTGTAAGGATAGGATGACGTCTTGGCTCATCACCGCCCTGGAAAAGGATATCACCGGAAGTGTTATTTTCCGCTCCACCTGTAACACCCCATCTCAAATAGTCATGATTATCGCATAAACCGTCTAATATATATATCAACATCGCAGCGAATTAAACTACATCACCCAGTACCTTACTATGGTCTATCAACCAGAATATACCAAACATAAGTAATTACAATACCTTACCAAACCACAACTGAGTATCAAGTATCGCAAACCCTAACATAGTTACAACAACCTCTAATATCAACAACGGGTGTACATGCACAACCCGTATACAAAAGTAAAACCCAAGCTAAGTCTACCCGCTCCTACTCTCAAGGTGGGTCTTCTGCGGGCGTTTACCTGTAAAATTAATATGGATGCCCCGAGGGGCTCAGCACCTTCGCTGGTATGATTAACTTGTAGCCCCCAAGCTAACGGGGCTACGCACGACTACTTTGTCGTAAACATGTGATTGATTATTAACACAACAATATAAGAAGTATCATAAACACAACACAATTACAAGAAGTGCTCATAGCTCAAACAATTTGAACATCGTAATGGACATTCATTAAGTAAGTGAGTTTGCTCTTTTAACTCTTTTAAATCGAGAAACATTTAGTTCCCATCTCAAACTTCATCTCAAACAAGGAAACCGTTCTTTAATTAGAATTGGTTATACTTAATCCATTGTTTATTTTTGCCAGGTCAAAAGCAACCCTAGCCAATGAGCTATTAACTCCACTGGTTTAAATAAAATAATATTTCTTAAATTGGGATTTTGGTGATCCCATTGCACCCTTTTAATATGCCTTCCACCACGAACAGAAATTCGAGGTGGTCGAGTCTATATGTAGACTCTAGGCGACAAGTCCGAAGACAAGTCTTAATGGAAACCGGATCAGATACAGATACCGACCTCCTCCTTCAAACACATGTGACCAGACCGTCCCGGATTCCTCACCCCCCACAAATTCAGTTAGTAGAAGTCTCGAAGACATGTTTGTTAGTTAAACCTTTTCCGGGTATTAACCAACCAATAACGAGGAGTGTGTTATGTTCTCATACAATGTTCACTAAACATAGTTAGTAAGTCCTCTAAAGATAAGTGTGTTAGTATAACATAAACACACAAGGAAATACGGTAAATCAGTTGCATGCCTTATCTTGTTTTAGTCGAAGCAATTAAATAAACAGCACACAAGCCGAAGGACACCTCATTAGCAAGCAAGCTACAAGAAAACCATACTGTTCACCGTCGGTCGTCATTTGTCTATTCTCCTTTGGAATCCTAATTCTCAAATCCTATAAGATTCATCCAATCGGGTGGTTAATTACGTTTGATTAACCTAACTATCTAATCACTAATGATTTCCGATTACTAACCATTAAGTCATTGTAGTTTAATCTTAATCACATAAGTCATTTTACTTCTCATTATTTCTTAGGTTCTTATGTGCATATTTTTCTCACCATCATTACTCTCCCAATGGTTTACTACTAATGCCACATTTTTTTTATTTGACCCGACCGACCCAACCAAGGTCGGTCCCAAGGTCGGTTGAAGTCAGTGAGTTACGGGTTTGAAAAATTTTAACTCGACCGACCCTCCCAAGGTCGGTCCTAGGGTCGGTCGAAGTCAGAAGACTCTGGGTTTGAAAATTTCAACTCGACCGACCCTTCCAAGGTCGGTCCTAGGGTCGGTCGAAGTCAGAAGACTCCGGGTTTAAAAATTTCAACTCGAACGACCCTCCCAAGGTCGGTCCTTGGGTCGGTCGAAGTCAGGAGACATTCGGGTTTGGAAATTTCAACTCGACCGACCCTCCCAAGGTTGGTCCTTGGGTCGGTCGAAGTCAGTCCCCTCTTTCCAAAGTGTTTAATTAACTCAAATCCTTTCCACAAGTATTCTAGCATGGTTTAACATCATTTTGGCACTTTAATATCTTCTTAATTCATCCACCAAACCCATACTAAATTCCTTGATTATTGTACTCAAATTCCTACTAAATTACTAACACTTGCAACTTAGTTTCTTACACTTCCAAGATGTAAAATTTGCTTACAACCTTAACTAACCCAATTGTTTTCACACAACCACTTAAACCACACCAAATGTATTATTCATCATGTTCATATCCTTCACTCAAACTTCTCAAGGTTATATACTCTAGTTCATACCTAAGTCATCACAAGACATAATACCTCATTTGCTATAGATTTTTACACTAGTCTTGCCATTTCTCATACCATGATTTGGTGAACTTAAGTCACCCATTTACTCTCTAACTCCTCCGAGACAACAATAGATCATTCCAATACTCAAGAACACCTTAGTTTATTTATTTCCACCAACTTAACACTTAACGATTCCTAGTACAACCTAGGTCATAATATCTCATTAGAATACTTAAAACACTTAGTTTCTCACCCAAATTTTGACATAGCTTCCCTAGTATATTCTTATACCCAAAAGCATAGTTTTCCATCCTTAAACCACCCAAGAAATCAAATCCTTAATGGATGTTCTCTACACACAAATTACTTTCAAACTACACCAATTCACAATATAGTGCATACACTTAAATTGCTTGGCACTTAGGCCCTTAAATGACATGGCTCTTAGGCCCTTAAATGACATGAACTAAACACTGAATTTCCAACATTAAGAGCTTTAACCTGCATTTACACACATCAATCCCATGGCAAATATAAATGCTCTTGTAATCCACCTTATGCTTATTTTCCTAACTCATTTGCCATTGGCTCTTTAGTCACAAGTTCACAAGTATGATCATGTTATTTCCTAGGTTATATAATCCCTAATATAATGTAAACTCTAGGCTACATTTGGTACTTATCTAAACCCCATTCCCTAAAACATTAAACCACCTTAAGGTAAGTCATTTACCTTATTTTTTCAAGCCTTTCTATCTTTCTCTTCCTTTGGTTTTCTTGATTGAAAATTGGCCAAGGCTTTGTTCACTTGCTAGTCTTCTAATCAACATTAAAATGAGGTAATGAGTGCTAATTAGTATACCTAGACTCATGGAATTTACTCTAGAGTAAAAAGGAGTGCTTAATACACTAAAATGAATTATTACCTTTGGAGTCTTAAGATGGACTTTGGTAAGGAATCAAAGGAAGACCTCCACTAGTCTCTTGGAGATTGAAACAAAGCTAATTCAAAGAGTAAAACAAGGCCCCATGAGAAGTCAATTTCGGACATGTACAAAAATGGAGGAAACCTTGAATTTTTTAAGCTTTTATTACCTTGAATCAAAGGAGTAATGAAGCTCTAGAAACTGAAATTTCCTCTTCAAATGAAGCTCCTTCAATGGAGTCAAACTTGAGCTTTGAGAATTTTGAAAGGATCAAAAGCAAGGTCTTGCTCTAACTAGCAATAATCTATGTTTGGTTTTTGATTTGGAGCTATATAGCAACTTGGGTGAGCAAGACAAGATGGAGAAGAATGAGAGCTGGAACTTACGTGAATGGAGAAGGGGAGAATGAAGAAAACTAGTGGAGAAGGAAAGAAGTGACGAGAAGAAAGCAGAGAGGTAAGCTAAGGTAAGATCTTTGTTAAAAAGGTGAATAGTCTTTCTTTTACTTTTCCCTCTTCTTTTCTAATTTGCTAGACTTTTAAATGGTGACTCATCCCCTTGGAAACTGGCCCCCTTCCCTCTTTAGATATTTTTATGCTAGTTTGACCATTTGACTAATCAAAGTTGATTAAAGTCTTAATTGGGCACTATTTAGTCATTATTCATAATTAGTGCACAAATTTATGAAAATTTTGGTTTCTCATTGATTTAGGCTTCCTAATGTGATACTAAGTAGTACACATGTTGATTAAGGTATAATCTTGGTCATTTAGCCACTCAAAACCCCTTTCTAAGACAATTTCTCAAAAATGTGCTTTAAGACTCCTCAAAGCACAATTTGTGTTTTAACTTGTTTTTTAGCTTGGTTTTCTTTGGTAATTGATTTAACATGTTCATTAGTATTTTAATAATTTCCTGTAATGCTCTTTGGGTTCTAATCAAGGTTGCACCAAGTCTAGAGCAAGTATTTGCTTAAATTGGCCTTATGGTGTTTTCTTGTGCTTTCTATGGTTTAAATTGTTTACTAATGTTTCTAAGGCACTTTTTAGCCTCATTATATCATAGTTTAACATTTAATTACCATATCTAGGTTTGGAGTATTTCACCACCGCAACACAGATTTGAGGGGAACTGATTTTCAGATACGAGAAGCATAATTGAAATACCCTAACCTTTAAATAATTAAATAAAGGTAAATAAATATTATTTGTGGGATTATTAAACCCTGAGAGAAGTATATAAACACTTGGGCGTTAAAACGCACCTAAACTCCTTAAGGTAAAAAACGAGCGCTAAGCCCGACCTTAAGCTAACCAAGTTATATAAGCTATAAAACTCATATGAATTAATCAAGGATCATTCTAGACCTTTAACACAAGTCCTCAGTTAGAACTGAGTAAAAATACAAATGCCCGGGAGTTCCCTTGAGGGCCCCTTAAGGCCCGAAAGTCCCGGAAATACCTTATAAAATAAGTATAGCATTACACTTCATTCCAATCACAACACCTTTACTAAACATATATGATGAAGTACTCATGATAATTCCCAGTTAAATATAAAGTGCTCGGAAGTTCCCGATGGGGGCCCCATTGTAATACCCCCATCCCACATCGGGATATGAGTTGTAATGTGAGTGGTTTATAATAATACATATGTGTTGACTACAACAACAGGCCTTCCACTTTTAAGCCCAAGTTAGGATTTGAGGGCCTAAAGTGGCTAGTTTTCAAGCCTGGATGGTTTGAGAGCTAGGTTGTTGGACAGTTACCCGTATGGGTGTTACAAATGGTATCAGAGCGGACTCGGGACCGTGTCGGGATGGGCAACCCGACACCTACCGAGGAGGTCCATGGGACTTGGATATTAGGCTTGCGACAAGGACGTCATGTTCTTTGAGTGGGGGAGTATGTAATACCCCCATCCCACATCGGGATATGAGTTGTAATGTGAGTGGTTTATAATAATACATATGTGTTGAATACAACAACAGGCCTTCCACTTTTAAGCCCAAGTTAGGATTTGAGGGCCTAAAGTGGCTAGTTTTCAAGCCTGGATGGTTTAAGAGTTAGGTTGTTGGACAGTTACCCGTATGGGGTGTTACACCCATAAAGGCCCGGGAATGCCCCAGAGGAGTGCCGAGGTGGCACAAACTCCTATATAATTAATTCTAAGAGTTCTAACATCATTATTCAACATCCTAAAGAGGATTCTCGAGCCACTTTCTCAAAAGTAAACAAAGTGCTCGAGGGAATTTCTTAACGCTCCTTTTTGCCCCGGGAGTGTCCCGGTAGCCCGAAAATTGAGTTACGAGTTTATATAACCCCATATAACTCAATGTAACACCTTAACATATTATTATTGACTATAAAAAATGTCATTAAACACTTGGAACTCATAGCAACTAATTATTTTCCAGAAAATCCTTAAAGCACAAAAACGCACCTTCGGGTGTCACAAAAATGCGTTCTACGCAATTACCTTGAAGTTTTTGAGGAGCCACGAGTTGATAATCTTAAAAGGGGATAAATTGAACATCTAAATCAATTAATGCCAGTACTAAATTCATAGTACAAGTGGGGGCGATTTTTGGGTCAAAAAGGTACCTAAAATCAGCATTTTTACCTTAAAACTTTCATCCTTTACCATGATATAAATGTACCAAATAAATGTTGGAACCTATTACATGTTATAATATAGTCTTAATACAATATAGTGTGACAGGAATCAAATTAAAAATCAGTCCCATATGACCTATAGGTTGGGCGCCATTTAGGGTATAATTAGACTAGTTTTAGTTTAAAAATTTGACTTATGGAATGGTGACTCACCTTATCATGTACCACGTGATAATATGTCAAATAAAAAGTCAAATGGGGTACCCATTACCGATTTTCCAGCAAGAAATAAGAGGATATTAGTCTTGTAAAAGTCATAGAAATTAGACTACATAAAATAACAAGCTATAATCTACCTTATACAAGTTGCAAGCAAACAAACAAAACACCATGTGCTGTCACATGGTGCTGCCGATTTTAAGCATAGACAAGGGGGAATTATTTGCCTTACAATAATCAAAAGAAGACACCACCTAATTAAGCTAGTCTCCTATGTATAAGATGACAAAATCAAATGACATGTTACAGCACTACATTAGCGAATTCAAATAAGGAAATCAACTTGCTACATGGGCATGTGGCTACCGATTTTTGAGAGGAAAAACAAGTCTCATTTGCTGTCTACTTAGTCAATTATAACAGCCACCCACCTATGTATATATTTCTATTGCCTAATACAACAAAAGTTCATTGTCTTGTACAACACATTATGGCCGATTTCAACAAGAAAAAGATGGCTTGTTTGCCTTGTAAAATTCAAAGTAAATACCTACCTATCTAGCCATGATATATTGTCTTCAATTATCAAAGAAATCAGTCTCCTATATGCACATATAATACCGTAAGATACAAGAAGAACAAAGACAATTCAATGTAGAAAATTCAAAAGAAAACACCTACCTATATCCACTCTTGTCTTCTTATTTCAATTATCAAACAAGGACCTCTCTTTCCCATGCCAATCAGCCGAAAGTGTGTACAATAATGGGAAATTTATTGAGCCAATAATCAAAGGAATAAACAAAGGAAAAGAATGCCTAATCAAATAAACAATAAACAAAGCCAATCAAATTTTTAATTCTCTTTCCTTGTCTTTCCTTAAGTCCATACGTGAGCTTCATTCTTCTTTGCACTCCATGGCCGATTGGTAAGGCTTCTCCAACTCTCTCTTTTCTTCTTCCTTTGTTAGTTAATTCCTTAGAGCTTCAAAGCTCCATTAATGGTGTATTAAGTTCTAACACCAATTTAATGTAATTTCCTAGCTAAATCTTCTAAGTCTTGAAGCACGAAATCATCCTAGCAACCCTTGCTATTTTCGCCAAGCATAAGTATTCCAAGGAGGTTCCTAGATTCAACAACAACACAAGGATCAACAAGATCAAGTTAAGGTATATTTTCATGTTGAAAATCCTAGCAAAATACCTAAGGTTATTACCAAAAATTTATGAACTTCTAAACCTATATTCTCTTCATTATTTCATGAAGGAAACTTGGATCTACAATCATCCCAAGGTGTACCAAAAATACCTTGTTAAATTCCTAAGGTAAACTCTTGTAAAACTACTCCAAATCTTATTTATAAATCCTTGTTAGAAGTCTAACAAATGGATCTCCTATATATATACAAGGAGGCCGAATTCTCTTCCTCAAGATATCATTTGAAGAGCTTGGAATTCAAGGAGAAATCAAGTACAAGAATTATCTTGATTTAAGGAGTAAGTTTATATAATTAAGGTCTATTAAGTTTAAGTGTGACTTAAGCTTCAAACTTTGGTATAAAAATTATGTATAAGCCTTAGTAATATTAAGGCCGAAAATATTGAGTTAAAATATCAAGGAAAATAATTTATAACATATAAGGTAAGATTATTACTTTAAGGTATAAATATGTGTCACAAAAAAAAAATTAAGATGCATATATATATAAACCGAATTGTCTAAGGATTAAATATTCTATTTTGAGTTTATAATCATTCTAAGTCTTTAGCATAATTTTTAGAAGTGTTATATGGCTTATATACATTTATATGTATATATTATAAGGTTTAAATCAAGTTTTAAAATCATATAGTAAATATATATTAAAGCCGAGAATGATATGAGTACATTGGTGATTTTTGAAATATATATAAGTGTATTAGCTTATATTATAAATTTTGGGAGTATTAAAAATACCTACAAGTATTTAAATGACTAGTTTAATAAGTTAAGTGGGTAAAATGTAAATTTTGAAAAGTTTGGAGTGCTTATTATAATTGCCGAGAATAAAAGGGTGGATTTGGTATATTTATGTTATAATATAAGGTAGGAATTAATATTATGAATTTTGGTGAATTTAAATAAGTGTTCAAGTGTTAAAATAGCATTTTATAAAGTTATGGGGCTATTTTGTAATTAGTGGAAAGTTTAGAGGTGAAACCGAATTACTTATGATTTTATGGGCATATTAAAGTATTAATTATGAAATTAAGCCTTGGTCAAAGTGTTGACCAAAAACTTTGGGTTAAAATGATTTATGACATAAAATATTAAGTTTATAAAAGTTTTGGGGTGGATTTGTAATTTATGGAAGTATATATGAAAAACAGAATTTAATATGGGGCAGAAATATAAATGAAAGAAAGATGTGGATTGTTTTGGTTATTTAAAGAAATTAAATATTAAAACTATAGTTTATAAATTAATATGTAACTTATATAGAGTTTTGGGGTTAAATTGTAAATTAAGGAAAGATGTATAATGAAACTGAGAATTAATGTGGTCATTTTGTAATTTATAAAAGTTAGAATATTTGGTTGGTAATTACCGAAAGTTTAAGGGGGTTGATTAATAATTACAAAGGTTAATATGGATAATTAGTAAATTATAAAAGTTATATAGTTATTTAGTAATTTATAAAAGTTGGAGTATTTGAATTGTGATTACCGAAAAGATATATGTGGTTATTTGGTAATTTATAAAAGTTATTGTGTCCAACTTAAAATTACAGAAATTAATAAGGTTGGTTTTGTAATTTAATAAAGAAGGGGATTGAAACTAAGTAATAATGTATTATTATATTATGGAGTATAATATAAGGTTTATTAAATAAGGGTGGTTATAATGAAAATAACCAATTTGTATAGTATAAAGGATAAGTGGAAACAATTAAGGGATATAATATAAAGTTTATAAAATAATCGTGGTTGTAATAAAAACAACCAAAGGAGATTGATATGGAATAAGTGAGAAAATTATGGGTAAATGATTAATGAAATAAAGATGTACTACAATGTAGAAATTCATTATCACATGTGTATATCACATAAAATAATGAATTGATGGACTACCTAGAACCACTGTTAAATAACAGGGAGAAATAAAGAACATACAGAGTTAGTATACTACGAGTATGAACTCTACAGTAACAGTACTGTAATATTTAGTGAATAGTTATATTAATTACCCAGTATTGCATGTTTATATAACAGCGTACGGGAAGCAACTACTGAACAGGAATTTGTCAAGCTAGCAGTTACTTAGTGAACGGTATGTTAATTGTGTGGCCTGAATGTCCTAAGGATTATCCTAAGGTCCAGACATTATGTGTTAATTGTTTAAGAGTGATATCTGTGCTTTTATGTATATGATATTGTATACTGTATTGCTCAACATTGTTGCGTTGTATTTTTTTACGCGAACGTCTTTTGACTGAAAGTTTATACATCTAAACTGGAACAAGACTAACTGACCTTTAGGTATTATTAAACCTAACTGATGGTCAACTATTATAGTCTTAACTCAAGGATAGGTTATTATGTCACTGATAAAAAGGGCTAACTTATAAAGAGAGGAATCCAGACTGTTTCGACTTTCTGTTTGTGCATCGTGATCACTACGAGAGACTTCAATGGGGAGTCACTCAAGGGAATCCATCAGTCACATTTGAGGATGGCGGAGGGCACTGCCGTTGGTGCACAGGTTCGATCGGATTGGTCAAAATATATTATGCAGGGCCATAAGGTCAGCTGGTAACGGTTCCATTGGAACCTAGGGGACTATCGTCCATTAATAAGTTATTAAGGGTTGTCTTGACATGACGCCTGTGGTGGAATTTAATTGGAAAAGGTTAAGTGATTGGTTTAAAGGATAAGGGTGAAATACCCTGAACTTAAATATGGTGATTAGATTATTTTAATATGGTATTTAAGGGCCTAATAGTGCCTTAAATTTTGGTAAGGAAAATAAATCCAAAAGAAATGGGAAAACGCTTAGAAAGCGGAAAACGCTAAAATAAGCGTTAAATAACCATGGGAGGTACGAGACCTCGGTTAGAGTATTATAAGGGTACCTGAGGCTTATTCATGCCTAATTAGTATACGGGAATGATTCCCGAAAAAGCGGATCCAAATAATGTATTAAAACGCTAATAGAGCTTTAGCGCACGTTTTTCGAGGAAGCTCGAAAAAGTGATTTTAAGTGGTCAAACGAACCCGTAAAAAAATTATAAATCATTAAAAACTATTATTAAGCATTACAGAAGCTTAATAACCAATAAAAATAAAGAAACGAGAAAATTCTGGAAAACAGGCCCGGTTAGTGAATAGTATCAAAACCGGGTAAAATAACGGGCGTTTTCTGTAAAAGACGAAAAACGCTCCAACTAGAAGTACATGTGGGGGCCGGTTTAATGGGTTAATTAACCCTCCCTCTCACACACACAACTAGCAAATAAGTAAAACAAAAAGCAAAAGGTAAAAGTACAAAAGTAAATAACACTCTCTCACCTCTCATTCTCACTTTTCCCTCTTCTCTCTCTCCCATTTCTTTTCTCTCACCGTCTCCCTCCTCCCTTCTCTGATTTGGGTGATTTTGGGAGCTCTCCCGGGAGCTCTCCCATGGTTCCCTTCCTTCTTCCTCATGCTCAGGCTCCATTTGAGCTCCAATGGTAAAATAAAATACATATTTGAACTCCCCTCTTCAAGCTCTACATTTCTATCTTTTCAAATCCGGAAATGAGCAACTCGTCTCCATGGGTTTTCCCCATTTGGAGAGAAAAGCACACCATTGTGAAGATTGGAGTCTCCTCTTTCAAACAAGGTAAAAATCTCCATGAAAGACCTCACTTTTCTCCATTTCCTTGGTATGGCCGAATTTGCCTCTCTCTCTACCTTGTTTTCTTTTTCTCTTGCTTTGGAGCATTGTTTCAACCCTCCAATGGTGGAGTAATCCCCTTCTTGATTCAAGGGTGAGAATCCCTCTCAAAGATCTCCAAAGGTAAAACCCTAACTTGTGCTCTAAGCCCTTTTTAATGAATTAGAATTCTCTAAGGGTTTAGAAGGATAATTAAATGCATTTTGTGTTCTTGGGTGTTGGGATGGAGTTTGACAACTCCATACCCATCGACCGATTGGTGCAAGAAAGAGAGAAGAGGAGGATTGGAAAAGAAAGAAGGAAATATAAGCTCAAGGTAAGAGCTCCTTCTCAATGCTTAATTTAATGCATTAGTGCAATGGGAATGGTAAACAATAAAAGAACCTAAACTATTGTACTAGTAATGGTAGTTGTGAATGTTTTGAGTATTTGTGAGCAAATATGTGGATTTGTAGGCCTTAGAGCCAAATGAATGGGGTATGTGTATTAATATTGCTATTTGAGGAAGTAATGATGTATTAGTATTGTAATTGAAGAAGTATTGGTGTATTAAGATTTTGTATGTGTGCTGGTAGAACCCTTGTGGTTTGGCTAGAATATGGATGAATTTGAGGAGAAAAGATATGTGTGGCTAAGTAAGAGAAGTAGGAGGACTATGGCAAAATTTTGGTAGGAATTGCGCATTAATGGATGACTTGGTGAATGGGAGAACCAAGGTGTGTATTAGGTTTAGTAAAGATGTTTAGAGACCATAGATAGATGATTGTAGTATGTGAAGTTAAGATACAAAATCTGTAACAAGAGAGGTATAAAAATGCACTGTAGAACTGGGAGGAAATTAGTGTGCAAGACTTTGTAAAAAGAGTGTTGGAACTTGGGTGTAGGTAGTGTAATGGCTTGGGAATGAATTGGCATGGTAAGGAGAGGTAATAGGATGCTAGGAATGGCATTGGTTGAGGAAGTACTGGATGGGGGAATTGAGTTTTAAAATCTGTAGCTGTAACAAAAGCTGTTACATGTGTTGGAAAAGAGGTGAGGAAATTGTGTAAGTGATTGATGGATTTAGTAATGGAATTGGTGGATGAACTAAGGTGATTTAGAGGACTTAATTAGTGCTAAATCATGTAGGATGTATGTAGGAAGATTGGGGAAGAAATGGGTAAGAAAGGAAATGAAAAACAAGGTCTGTAGCAATGTTCTGCTACCGACCACCCAGCTGGATCGGTCGGTGGGTCGGTAGCTTAAACTACGAGAAATAAACAATCTGGGATGGACCGACCCAGGGGCCGTGAGTCGGTCGTGGGTCGGTCGGGTAAAAATTGTCGAACGTCGAAGTTTCTGACTTCGACCGACCCAGAGGTTGGGTCGGTCGGTGGGTCGGTCGGAGCTTCGACGACGGAACTTAAAGCTTCTGGTATGGACCGACCCAGGTGTATGGGTCGGTCGGAACAGTTCTGGTGGTCGGTCGGGACAATTTCAGAGGACGGAAAACTTACTGGAATGGACCGACCCAAGGGTTTGGGTCGGTCGGTGGGTCGGTCGGCCCTAACTTATAAAAAAATAGTAACATAGTAATCATATGTATGTATATATATATAGGTATGTACATATATAAAGAACCTTAGTAATATACCATTAATGTGACACACAATGGTGAGAAAGTAAGTATATGAGTAGGAGAACAAGTGTGAAACGTAATTAAGGAAATTGAGAGTATGAGAACATTAGGTATACCGGGATAACGGGGTAAGTACGGGAGTAGTGATTATTTGTGTATCGTAAGAGTATAGTATTAATAATAATGCTGGAACATTATCAGTGGAACAAGTGTGAACCAAGGAACGAGGGAACACATGGTAAAGCTAACTCCGGTGAAAGGTATGATTTTCTCATGCCCCGTATGCTAACCGAGTTACGTTGATTTGTGTGCTGTATGCCGGCTAATCAAGACTAAAGCATGAAAACGGTTTATTGCCTTTCATTGTATGTCTTGCTGTATGTTGTATGTGCTAACCTTTCTTGATTGATCGTGTGGCCTCACTTAGTGCGTAAACCGACTCATAGATGAGTCATTATGTGGCGTGATTCGTAGTAAGGGTCATGTGTGAAATAATTAGAACCGCACTAAACTTATAAACCAATAAACGATAACGCAAACCAATGAACTCACTAGAATGTGAGAGAGTGTACGGGAGTAGTAACCTCCCGATAACGGTAGGAGAACCGAAATGAATAATCCACAAGCAATAGTTAGTGGTAATATATAAGTAACCTCTATTAGAGGAATTAATCTTGGTGCAAGATATGAATCATGAGAGTAGTAAAGAATAACGAGGGATCTCCAAACCCCTTAGCAATTAGTCGACCCATTATGAGAGGACCCGACTGATGTAAGTATGTCCCGAACATGAGAGTATTCGATACGTTGGGGAAACCCTTAAATCTGAGGATACTAGACGGTGGTAATTCCCTAAGCTAGTGGAGGTTATCGAGAGAGATACTTCTAGGCTAATCCATGAGATTGTAATATACTCTGAGAGAAGAGTGTTGGGAATTTGAGTAGTCCGGTAAAAATGGGCATTTGAGTATTTGAGGAGCTAAGCGTATAGCCCTTGCATTGTAGGTCCGGTGGCGAGTCTTGTGTATGACTCCGCCCGGTGGCCAAAGTAATGAGTATTGAGTATTGCGTATGTATGAGTAAGGTAATGAGTATTGAGTAAGAAGCGAGCATGAGTATGTAATGAGTGCCGAGTATTGAGTATGTATGAGTAAGTATTGAGTATTGAGTATTTACGTATGAGTAAGTATGGAGTATTGAGTAGTGAGTATGCACAAGTGTAGTAACGAGTACAGAGTAAGGATCGTGTGCGAGTAAGGTATTGAACATGGAGTGATGAGTATGCAAGAGTAAGGAGTGAGTATGAGTAGAGTAGCGAATAGCGAACACAGTACGAACAGAGTAGTGAGTAACGCAACGAAAGAGTAATGAATAAATAACTAATACGAACGGTTGACTATCGAATTGTCTCCCTTAGTAAGTGTTGAACCTTGTATGTGTATGTAGGTATTGTTGATTGTATTGTTGTAGCATAAGTATGTATGTATGCATGTAAAATGAACTCCATGTATATCCGACCTAAAGTAGTCGGCGTACCGCGGTTAGCACGTGGTATATGCGAAATTCATATTCAGCGTAAGCTGACCCCCTAGGGGGAACGTTTTTAGTATGCAAGTATTCGAAGCTGACCACCGTTCGAGAGAGTAGGACGGGGACTGCTATGTAAGCATGGGTAGTTGTATAAAAGGGATTGTATTTGTAATGTATTGTGAAATTGTAAGTCCAAACTGTATCGGTAAATTAAGGATTGTAGTAGACTCGGTATGGTATTGTATTGGAGTTGTATTTGAATTATGGTTGAGTATGTAAGGGAAAGTAATGTATTGTGTAGAGTACTCGGTATGTTCAAATTCATCAGACCGATAGTGTGTAGTATTGTAACTCGCCTTGTTAGTCACGTGGGTGACTAACGGCATTGTACACCCGCCGTTGTGAATGGAGTATCCGCTGCGAAGGTAAGTATTTGTACAGTAATGACGGTATTAGCGGTAGGGGTGTTACAAAAAGTGGTATCAGAGCGAAGTATCACTCTGATGGACGAAATACCGAGTTTAGGAAAAAACCGAGTTAGGAATTAGGGACTTAGGGCTAAGGGTTGAGTGTTAGCGTGTGAGGTACGCTAGATAGGAACTTCCGTGTGAACCGGAAACCTACGACAACCATACCCCGCCCTCCGCAACCCATGGTATTAAGTTGGGAGAAGAACGCAAGAGAGATGGAAAGACCTCTCACACTCGGGTAAAACCCGATCTGGCAGTTGCAAAACAACCTTAGTAGAAAAAGAACCTGCCATACGTTAGGTTCTGAGAATTGGAAGTCCCGAGGACGGTTCCCGTTGAATGACAATGACCGCACTTAATGGCGGAGAAATGAAGGTCCTAGACACAAGGATAATGGAATTTATGGCACCATGGGGCGACATGCTTCGCAGTCGCGAGAACCATGAGTAGCCAACAAGGAGAGAAGCACAATCACGCAAGGAAGCAAGGAAGATAGAGTAACGAACCCGAGACAAGAGAGTCTACGGACGGTAATGCTTGAAAATACCAACAACGGTATACAAACCGACTAAGGAACTAGTCGAGGTTGGATTAATACCAAACCTACAAGCCAAGAGGCTATAATAACCGAACAAACATGGTTTAGATAACTATGAAAGTATTCATAGGACTTACGCCTATAGGACCACAACATGGTTCTTAAATATAAGTCAAGTCTTGCTAACCATAGTGAATGTATGAGACACCCGGATTGACGACGATCATGTCAAGTACACTGAGAAGCGACTTAGGAGATTGATCACTAAGATCAAAGGATCAAAGGAAGATCTAATAAAACCACCAATTATGGATGGAAACGATACCGTAACCGGTATACGTTAACCGAAAAACAACCTACCCGCGCACTTGCCCAGGGCAAGTGCAGCAACTACAAGACGGTTGAAAGACTTTTAACAACCCTTAAATACTTGCTAAAGTACCGCTATGACGAATGGAACAAATATAAGATCATTAATCCTAAGAAATTGAAACAATGAAACCTTGGAAAGGCCTAACGGCCCGACCATTGTATTAAGAATATACCGGTCAGCGAGAAGCTGGACTTGGTCAAGACCTCAATCATGGCAACGCCATGAAGAATTCCTTGTAACACCGAATTGTTATTTCAAAACCCAAATTTTCTTTCAAAAACCACAAACTCTTCTTTAAACCTTGGATTTTTAAAACCAAACCAACAGAATTACGGTGAGTATCATAGAGTGATACAAGAGGAGTTGACAATATAATACTCCACCTAGGCGTGTGACGAACACTACGAGTGTACCCAAGTACGGGATGTGGGACGACCGCACTCCGAAGGAGCTTGCGGGCCTGACAAATAGTTAGGTAAGTGGTAACGTGCCAACAAGGTACCCCACGTATGTATACATGTAGTGTACGAAACACGGGAAGTAGTCAACTCCGCTCTACGGACCATAAGTAAATTCTAACCAGAACAGTTGGATACCTCAAACGAGCAAGGAAAACTCAGATAAGCTTACAAGCTAAGGAGTCAGGAAGTAAAGACATTGGAGATGTCTCGAAAATATTAAGGTAAAGCATGATAACTGGAAGGAATACCCAGTCTAAACACAGTGAGGCAAATGCCTAACATTAACACATCAGTGTTTAATGAACGGGATGGAATTCCCAGAACAACTACCACAAACACACAGGGTGGTGTTATAAGGTACCGGAAATACCATTCATCACCGAAGAGAATGTCAAACCCGTTATAACATAAGGAAAAACACCAATGGTCTACCCTGAGAACGGGAGACGTTATAACCCTTAACGGGATAACTCCGATCCAGAACCGCAAGGTAGGATAACAGATTGGACACACTCATAATATTAACCAGATGTAATGGCATAATTAGTAATACCCAGGAGCAATCCATAAGGGGTATCAAGTCGACACAGTTGAACGAGATGTCGTGGTAAGAACGCCACAATCGGAACGAACATCCAGTTAGAACACCGAAGGGATCCCACTTGATAGGGGATACCCCAAATTAATAAATGGTATCGATCAATACCAAGATACAAAAGGGCCTCCACAACGGAAGCGTGATGCGACGATCTTCTCATGGAGCCCAGTAACACCTCCAAACCCAGCAATGTCTTATGGGGAAGTAACCGCTTGGGAACGACCTATGATGAGCAGAGCTCTAGGCAATATGGCTAGTAGGCCATGAAACTATTGCCACACACAATCCAACGGTTGTAAAACCATTGTGAACCATATGGAAAGTGGTCAAGGACGACACCGATAAAAGAGTAACAACCAATGAATGAGGATGCCCCTCATAAATGTGAGACCGCAAGAGCGGTGAACACATGGATCCCAAGAAGGGGATACCATCAGTAATTGACTGAAAATATATCCCTTTCAGAACTACTAACGTAGTGAAGCTTGAGCATACAAATACTGTCAAGCAATGTGAAATAAGCATCAACAGTAATTGTTAACAACCAAGGAGTAATCGGTTCAGAAGGAAATAATCAGGCTATAAATGATGGAATACATGAGCTGAAGCTAGCAACAGCGATGCCATGTAAACCAATACTGTGAATCAGTAAGAACATGGTGCGCAGCAGGCGACCAATGTATGTGAATAATCACCCAATGCTATGGAGTTATTAACACAAGATGGTGGACAGACCGGGCAACAAGCCAGGAGTCACACCAAATGATGAAACACCTCACAGAGGAAGTAATGTTCATTCCTATTGCGATCACATAAGAGACTTACTGCCAAGAGTTTACGCCTCTGCACTCTGTGGGACTGAGTGTTTTGGTATTGCACTTGGGCAGCTAACGATCGAGTGGGATAGCTAGGAATATGAGAAAATGTAAATCGTGGTAAATTCTTCCTTTCACCAGTAAACATGGCATAAGCTAGTTAAGCAAAAGGTTAGAATCAAATTGTGCGGCCTAACGCCAAAGAAGCACGAAGAGTGTGAAACACACCAACAATCACGAGAGGTGAATTCCACTGGAATAAAAGCGAAAGGAGACTTAAGGAAGTCACAAGGACCGACGCATTGAAAATGCAAGGTCATACGAGTAAAGAACACTTGTACCAAACAAAATAGTGAGCAGAATTCTGAAGCCACTGACAACTAAGTGGTGGCTTAACCTCACCCGATAATAAGTCAGAGGAACCAAGCGAATGATCACTACAAACACAACAGTATTTATATAGATTACCAGAGAGATGGTTACAAATCTAAAACTCATCGAGTTCGAGCACGGTAAAAGAACACCACACATGGTTTAGAAACCTTATTCCCACAACAAGAGGGACAAAAAGGTGATATGTAACACGTTAAGGATAACAAGAAGGGCGAATAACCCAAGTTATCAGGGTCGCGCAGCAGAAGCTAGTGGGCCCAGAATTCTAAGTGAAATACACCTTGAACCGAACCCGGTTAAGAGTTAAATAACTCCGATGAAAATTCTTGATGTAGGGACTAACCGGTAATACGGTTAAGACCCATTGATCAAGGAACATTGTATAATAGACCGCATGGAAACTGAACCACTCCATGACGGCTGAATGCCTTCGACCAGTTCCAATGTTGACACATGGTAGATTACGTGGGCGTAATCCCTTTTAAGGGGGGTAGAGCGAAACCGCAAAATGTATGTTTTACGTGATAGGTGCATAAACTACAATGCGCATAGCGCAAAAGAATTCGTTTTGATGGTTGATACTTATGTTACATAAACATTTGTATTCACTCATCGCGTAATTGTAGTTATTTGGGAAATAAGAATAGAAAGGAGTAGAGAAACTCTAGGGGAACGAGGACCCTGATTGGTAATAGTATGAGGAATGAGTATGTATGGGAGACTTGAGGAGTATAAATCGGTATGGAACCGATGTATGTAATGAGTATAAATCGGTATACAACCGACGTATTTTATGAGTATAAAGGGGAGTATAGTAAATTAATGGGATATTACACCCACGAATTCCCTGAGTATAGTAATAGGAGAAGATGTAGTAATAATTGATGAGATGATTAGTAAGTAGGTAAGTGAATCATACGAATTGGAAAATGTATGTGTGTGATTATGAGTAGCAAGATTAAAAAGATAGAAAAAGAAATAATGTTTGACGATTTGTCTGTTTGGAATGGAGGTGGGAGGTGGAACTTGATTTGCTAGCGATCAAGGGAAGCCGAACACAAATTAGGGTGGAAGGATAATTCAACACCAATGTTGATCACATTGGGGTTGGAGGACTCTGGAAGCTCCCCTTAAGTGGTCACAGAAATAACACTAGTAATAGGTATAATCATCATAAATGGAATTTGGGAGATGTATGCAAGTTTTCAAAATGAATTTCCAAAACTAATTTGGTACAATGTTTTCTTCAAACTTGAGAATGAGGATCGGTTTTGAAACCGCTCCCACAGGCGCTAGTGGATCTTCCATGCCTAGGCACGGGTATCCGGTCGAAACCATAGGAGGAGAAGCTAGTTTTGAGTCGGTGGGAGTGTTGATTAGTTTTGAAACCACTACACCGGTTGTTCGGTGACAGTGTGTGTTTTGTATTTTTCCAAGGGCACTGGGGCAGCGTAGTCCCGAGTAAGTATGAGTAAGTATGAGTAAAGCATGAGTAAGTAAGTATGAGTAAGTGCCTGAGGATCTCTATATGTGCAAATGAATTTGATCTGAACCAAAGGACCGTAGAGCCAGAAAGTGTAAGTGCTCAAGTCATGACAGCCGTGAACCAGAAAGCGTAAGTGTTCAAACGTGACCGGTACCTGAGGGATCACTCGACTTGGGGGAGGATGGTACCTAATTGTCTGCGGATGGACCCCCTTGGAGAGAAGTAAAACGGATATTTTTGATTGCTATGCATGTAGTGACATGCTGTTTGGATGCGTAGTATGCATCATGTCAGACATTTGAGTTTGACAGGTTATATGTAGGGGTCATAACCTTAGCATAGAGTGTTTATACGAGTAACAATATTAGATTCACCAACTTTGAGGGCAAAGTTCTTTAAGGGGGGTAGATTGAAATACCCTGAACTTAAATATGGTGATTAGATTATTTTAATATGGTATTTAAGGGCCTAATAGTGCTTAAGTAAATTTTGGTAAGGAAAATAAATCCAAAAGAAATGGGAAAATGCTAAAATAAGCGTTAAATAACCATGGGAGCTACGAGACCTCGGTTAGAGTATTATAAGGGTTCTTGAGGCTTATTCATGCCTAATTAGTATACGGGAATGATTCCCGAAGAAAGCGGATCCAAATAATGTATTAAAACGCTAATAGAGCTTTAGCGCACGTTTTTCGAGGAAGCTCGAAAACGTGATTTTAAGTGGTCAAACGAACCCGTAAAAAAATTATAAATCATTAAACAACTATTATTAAGCATTAACAGAAGCTTAATAACCAATAAAAATAAAGAAACGAGCAAATTCCGGAAAACAGGCCCGGTTAGTGAATAGTATCAAAACCGGGTAAAATAACGGGCGTTTTCTGTAAAAGACGAAAAACGCTCCAACTAGTAGTACATATGGGGGCCGGTTTTAATGGGTTAATTAACCCTCCCTCTCACACGCACACAACTAGCAAATAAGTAAAACAAAAAAGCAAAAGGTAAATGTACAAAAAGTAAATAACACTCTCTCACCTCTCATTCTCACTTTTCCCTCTTCTCTCTCTCCCATTTTCTTTTCTCTCACCGTCTCCCTCCTCCCTTCTCTGATTTGGGCGATTTTGGGAGCTCTCCCATGGCTTCCATGGCTTCCCTTCCTTCTTCCTCATGCTCTGGCTCCATTTGAGCTCCAAATGTAAAATAAAATACATATTTGAACTCCCCTCTTCAAGCTCTACATTTCTATCTTTTCAAAATCCGGAAATGAGCAACTTCATCTCCATGGGTTTTCCCCATTTGGAGAGAAAAGCACACCATTGTGAAGCTTCGAGTCTCCTCTTTCAAACAAGGTAAAAATCTCCATGAAAGACCTCACTTTTCTCTATTTCCTTGGTATGGCCGATTTTGCCTCTCTCTCTCTTACCTTGTTTTCTTTTTCTCTTGCTTTGGAGCATTGTTTCAACCCTCCAATGGTGGAGTAATCCCCTTCTTGATTCAAGGGTGAGAATCCCTCTCAAAGATCTCCAAAGGTAAAACCCTAACTTGTGATCTAAGCCCTTTTTAATGAATTAGAATTCTCTAAGGGTTTAGAAGGATAATTAAAATGCATTTTTGTGTTCTTGGGTGTTGGGATGGAGTTTGACAACTCCATACCCATTCGACCGATTGGTGCAAGAAAGAGAGGAAGAGGAGGATTGGAAAAGAAAGAAGGAAAATATAAGCTCAAGGTAAGAGCTCCTTCTCAATGCTTAATTTAATGCATTAGTGCAATGGGAATGGGTAAACAAATAAAAGAACCTAAACTATTGTACTAGTAATGGTAGTTGTGAATGTTTGAGTATTTGTGAGCAAATATGTGGATATGTAGGCCTTAGAGCCAAATGAATGGGGTATGTGTATTAGTATTGCTATTTGAGGAAGTAATGATGTATTAGTATTGTAATTGAAGAAGTATTGGTGTATTAAGATTTTGTATGTGTGCTGGTAGAACCCTTGTGGTTTGGCTAGAATAGGGATGAATTTGTGGAGAAAAGATATGTGTGGCTAAGTAAGAGAAGTAGGAGGACTATGGCAAAATTTTGGTAGGAATTGCGCATTAATGGATGACTTGGTGAATGGGAGAACCAAGGTGTGTATTGGGTTTAGTAAAGATGTTTAGAGACCATGGATAGATGATTGTAGTATGTGAAGTTAAGATACAAAATCTGTAGCAAGAGAGGTATCAAAATGCACTGTAGAACTGGGAGGAAATTAGTGTGCAAGACTTTGTAAAAAGAGTGTTGGAACTTGGGTGTAGGTAGTGTAATGGCTTGGGAATGAATTGGCATGGTGAGGAGAGGTATTTAGGATGCTAGGAATGGCATTGGTTGAGGAAGTACTGGATGGGGGAATTGAGTTTTAAAATCTGTAGCTGTAACAAAAGCTGTTACATGTGTTGGAAAAGAGGTGAGGAAATTGTGTAAGTGATTGATGGATTTAGTAATGGAATTGGTGGATGAACTAAGGTGATTTAGAGGACTTAATTAGTGCTAAATCATGTTAGGATGTATGTAGGAAGATTGGGGAAGAAATGGGTAAGAAAGGAAATGAAAAACAAGGTCTGTAGCAATGTTCTACTACCGACCGACCTAGAAGCTGGATCGGTCGGTGGGTCGGTCGGAGCTTAAACTACGAGAAATAAACAATCTGGGATGGACCGACCCAGGGGCCGTGAGTCGGTCGTGGGTCGGTCGGGTAAAAATTGTCGAACGTCAAAGTTTCTGACTTCGACCGACCCAGAGGTTGGGTCGGTCGGTGGGTCGGTCGGAGCTTCGACGACGGAACTTAAAGCTTCTGGTATGGACCGACCCAGAGGTGTATGGGTCGGTCGGAACAGTTCTGGGTCGGTCGGGACAATTTCAGAGGACGGAAAACTTACTGGAATGGACCGACCCAAGGGTTTGGGTCGGTCGGTGGGTCGGTCGGCCCTAACTTATAAAAAAAATAGTAACATAGTAATCATATGTATGTATATATTAGGTATGTACATATATAAAGAACCTTAGTAATATACCATTAATGTGACACCAATGGTGAGAAAGTAAGTATATGAGTAGGAGAACAAGTGTGAAACGTAATTAAGGAAATTGAGAGTATGAGAACATTAGGTATACCGGGATAACGGGGTAAGTACGGGAGTAGTGATTATTTGTGTATCGTAAGAGTATAGTATTAATAATAATGCTGGAACATTATCAGTGGAACAAGTGTGAACCAAGGAACGAGGGAACACATGGTAAAGCTAACTCCGGTGAAAGGTATGATTTTCTCATGCCCCGTATGCTAACCGAGTTACGTTGATTTGTGTGCTGTATGCCGGCTAATCAAGACTAAAGCATGAAAATGGTTTATTGCCTTTCATTGTATGTTTTGCTGTATGTTGTATGTGCTAACCTTTCTTGATTGATCGTGTGGCCTCACTTAGTGCGTAAACCGACTCATAGATGAGTCATTCTGTGGTGTGATTCGTAGTAAGGGTCATGTGTGAAATAATGGAACCGTAGAACCGCACTAAACTTATAAACCAATAAACGATAACGCAAACCAATGAACTCACTAGAATGTGAGAGAGTGTACGGGAGTAGTAACCTCCCGATAACGGTAGGAGAACCGAAATGAATAATCCACAAGCAATAGTTAGTGGTAATATATAAGTAACCTCTATTAGAGGAATTAATCTTGGTGCAAGATATGAATCATGAGAGTAGTAAAGAATAACGAGGGATCTCCAAACCCCTTAGCAATTAGTCGACCCATTATGAGAGGACCCGACTGATGTAAGTATGTCCCGAACATGAGAGTATTCGATACGTTGGGGAAACCCTTAAATCTGAGGATACTAGACGGTGGTAATTCCCTAAGCTAGTGGAGGTTATCGAGAGAGATACTTCTAGGCTAATCCATGAGATTGTAATATACTCTGAGAGAAGAGTGTTGGGAATTTGAGTAGTCCGGTAAAAATGGGCATTTGAGTATTTGAGGAGCTAAGCGTATAGCCCTTGCATTGTAGGTCCGGTGGCGAGTCTTGTGTATGACTCCGCCCGGTGGCCAAAGTAATGAGTATTGAGTATTGCGTATGTATGAGTAAGGTAATGAGTATTGAGCAAGCGAGCATGAGTATGTAACGAGTACCGAGTATTGAGTATGTATGAGTAGTATTGAGTATTGAGTACGTATGAGTAAGTATGGAGTATTGAGTAGTGAGTATGCACAAGTATAGTAACGAGTACAGAGTAAGGATCGTGTGCGAGTAAGGTATTGAACATGGAGTGATGAGTATGCAAGAGTAAGGAGTGAGTATGAGTAGAGTAGCGAATAGCGAACACAGTACGAACAGAGTAGTGAGTAACGCAACGAAAGAGTAATGAATAAATAACTAATACGAACGGTTGACTATCGAATTGTCTTCCTTAGTAAGTGTTGAACCTTGTATGTGTATGTAGGTATTGTTGTAGCATGAGTATGTATGTATGCATGTAAAATGAACTCCATGTATATCCGACCCAAAGTAGTCGGCGTACCGCGGTTAGCACGCGGTATATGTGAAATTCATATTCAGCGTAAGCTGACCCCCTAGGGGAACGTTTTTAGTGTGTAAGTATTCGAAGCTGACCACCGTTCGAGAGAGTAGGACGGGGACTGCTATGTAAGCATGGGTAGTTGTATAAAAGGGATTGTATTTGTAATGTATTGTGAAATTGTAAGTCCAAACTGTATCGGTAAATTAAGGATTGTAGTAGACTCGGTATGGTATTGTATTGGAGTTGTATTTGAATTATGGTTGAGTATGTAAGGGAAAGTAATGTATTGTGTAGAGTACTCGGTATGTTCAAATTCATCAGACCGATAGTGTGTAGTATTGTAACTCGCCTTGTTAGTCACGTGGGTGACTAACGGCATTGTACACCCGCCGTTGTGAATGGAGTATCCGCTGCGAAGGTAAGTATTTGTACAGTAATGACGGTATTAATTAGCGGTAGGGGTGTTACAAAGGGCCAGGTGGCCAACTAACAAGTAGAGTTTAATACGCATATCTTGTTTGGTTATTGTTATGGATTATTGATGCGTGATTATTGGTTATTGCTATGGATTATTGATGTGTGGTTATTGGTGTTGTGTACTATTGTACATTGATGTTTGCAGGTGAACTGTTATGTGTTTGTTTGATATTTACAGTTATTACTGTTATTGTTGTAAACCGGTATTTCATGTAAAGAAGCTAATATCAAGATGGCTAAAACGACTTAAGGAATCTAGATGATTTAAGACTACATTTAGCATACCAGCATTTCGATTGATGAGCCCTTCAATGGGCCAAACATTCCAGGTTATTGAAGAAGACTCAAGCCGGAGTGCGGGACACGGGGTAGCTGATGTGTTTTCAACAAACACCTTTGGTTTTATTTTGTATTGTATTAAGGAGGTTGTTGTATTCAGTTAGTTGCTCATTTAGTTGGATTTGGTTTGTAATAATTAGATTGCTCAGTATTGGTTCATCACAACGTGAGGAGTTGAGATTGTTGGAAGGAGTAAGGATGTTTTGTTACTCACAAGGGTGAGTAACGGCGTGTAACACTAAGGTAGATAGTTTTATTTTCCTCTGCAAATTGTTATTTATTATGCAACGACTCGCGACGTTATTACAGGTTTAGGATTAGGGGTGTTACAACAACCTTGCCTAGATTTATGCGCTTGGGCTGGAATCGCCAACGTGAGGATAGCGCGAGAGTCTACCTCACCAAGCTCAAGACTCTTTGGGACCAATTAGATTCTGCTAACCCGACATCGATCTACAACTGTGGAGGAGTGGACTAATTGAAGACTTTCGTTAAACGTCAAAGATGCATCAAATTGTTGATGTCGACAAATAGCCGGCTGGACACAAATACTGAGTATAACACCGAAGGAATCAATAATTTGTTGATCACAGTTTTCCACTTCTACGTCAGAACTTACAACGTTGCGGAAAAGAAGAATTCAACTCATGCATGCGCCACTCCAGCTACCATATACTGGGCTTCTCCGACTAAGACCTAACGAGCACTGGCTTCAAATACTACATCAACGCTGGCAGCTATTGCACAATGTCGTACATATCCATCAATGTCAAAGATGGATTCGGACCGGCGGCGCTGAAGGGCAAGATGGCCAAACACCAGGCTCAGGCTCCAGCTTCGGGTCTGGTTTAGGTTCTAGCTCGGGCTCTGAGTCACTCGTACCAATACCGTCTCCACCATCATCATCATCTTCTCATATGAGCAGTAAAATCATTGGAGCCATAGAGGGTGTCGTGCTTGCTGCGATTATAAAGGGGCTCATCATTGGATATTGCATCTATAGGAAGAGAAAAATAGATAATCAGAACAACAATAAAAACGACAACAACAATAAACCGCATAGCGCTCCACCAGGTTTGCGAAACTCATGTATCTCTTAATTATATTACTGTAACTATCTGGACCGACATATATTTGTATCTTCTCCTTTTTTTTTACTCACATTGTACACTCTGCTATTGTCTATGATGCAGCTGCTAATTTCTTCTTCCTCCAGATTATGTGAAAAACAAAAGTTGTAAATCTTCTACTCTCTCCCATTCTAAATATATGATTTTTCTAATTGTGTGTACAACAATTAAAAAAAAATAGATCATTTTACCCTTACTTTTTACATTGGAAATTAAAATAATTTGAAAAGTAGAGGTGTGAGATAAAAGTTGAAGGATAGAATTTGAAAGTAGATGACAAAAAAGACTAAAACATTTTATATTTTGAAAAGAGTGAGAGTACTAAAATATCACATATTAAAATATGAGGAGTACATTTTACAGATCCTTGAAACCATCATCTCTCTTTCATTCAAATCCTTAAACTATAGTATTAATCTTATATGATCGCTACAAGGGTTATTGTATCCTTTAGATTCATTTTTTTTACGACATAGTTCGCGACTAATTAATTAATCAGGTGGGTTATTGGTTGAATTACAAAATATTAAAATCAGATTTTCACATAAAGTGAAGTTTTACCAGCCCTTTTAAATTGAGGAACTAAGGACATCCGATCTAGGACTTGCTTCAAGAACTACTAGGTTCTTTTGAGGTCGTTAAGTGAGAAGTTGATGATAAGATTAGTCGGGTAGAATTTTGTAGAGTTAAAGAGACAACAACATAATTAATAGGATTTTATTGTATACCCAAGACTGGTGGGTGCAGGCGAGACAACTTGATCCTTGTATTTGTGGACATGGGTCAATGCAATGTTAGATCAATTTTTTTTATAAGTGACGCTGCAAAGATAACTAAGCTGATGATTTATATCAGAAGTCATATATAGGAAAGTCAACATCTTTTAACTATAAGCATATGTAGCTATCTTTGACTACATTTCTTACGGTACAATTTGTATACAGTAAAAGTACAGACTTTGTAAGCTTACCATACAGTTTAAGAAGTCAGTATGTTCATCTTGTACAATTTATTAATATCAGAATTCAATATATATCATTATATATACATCAGTACAGTTTTATATAGTAACAATACCGTTTTTATAGAGAAAAAATACATGTATATAGTCATTTATATATATATATATATAGCTTCATTAGGATGTAGCCTAGAAATTACCATGTTAGATTGCTTGTGACGATCAAAAGTCATAATTGAGGAACTGCGACAACATAGTCGTGTCAATAGGGATGATAAAAATTGATGCCCTTTAACTCGATCCATTCATCCAGATAACCGAGTGATGGTTCCGGGTGATAATTTTTCATCATCCACTCTATCCATCACACGCTTATCATCCCCGTCATCCATTTAAAAGTGCACAATGTTCTAATGTGCACCCATTTGAATAATTTTTTTTCTATGATACAAACATTTTTTAGTATGATTTTACGCATATGTAGATTATGTCATTAGATAATAATAAATTTTATATATTTCTAGATTGGTTTGATACATTTTGTTGGAATATATCATTATATTTATATAATTGCTTAAATATTGACTAAATTCTTTGAATTTAAATGGTAACGTCCTCGTGTTGTCACTACAGTTTATGTTCTCAATGTGATGGAAATTTTTTACAATAAATTTTTTGTGTTCTTCAAAGATTGTAGAATTTTGTTCAAAGAACAATTTCACCTTATTAACACCGAATCACTAGTGGATAAGGGATGAATGGATGATAGTTAACCGGATGACAAGATATTGTGTTTGGAGAGGTGGATAGATAGGACTAGTTTGGATGATGGGTGATACATCCAGGTGATGAATGCAGGTGATGCTTTGTCCAACCTGAATCTGATCCATTAACATCCTTATTTATAGTGACGGACTCACATGGGGTCCCAGACCCCATAGCTTTTTTATAAAATATAAAAAACTAGTATAAGTACAATTTTTTTTATAATTGGCAGCACAAGGCCTAAAGATCCGCAAAAGCGAGAAATAACCGTGACACCGAACACATCAAAAAGAGCCCATGCCTTGAGAGATCTACCCTTACATTCGAAAAAAGCACAATAAAATGACATAAGATATAAAGTGTTGAAAGTGGCTTACAACTTGGTTCTCAGATAGGTAGCCTGCATCGGCATAACCTACTAGACCAGACTTAGGTGTCTTTGGAAAGAATAACCCCATATCCATTGTACCTCGAAGATAACGGAGTACATGCTTAACACTATTCCAATGTCTTTTTGTAGGAGCAGAGCTATATCTTGCTAATAGATTTACAGAGAATGCTATATCAGGTCGAGTATAACTCGCCAAGTACGTCAATGCTCCAATAGCACTTAGATATGGGACTTCAGGACCAAGTAAGTCTTCGTCACTTTCACGGGGTCTAAATGGGTCCTTGTTTACATCTAGGGACCTAACAACCATTGGGGAGCTCAACGGATGAGCATGATCCATATAAAATCTTTTCAACACCTTTGTAATATATTGAGGCTGGTGTAGGTATACTCCACTTTGTGAATGCTTGAGTTGTAGTCCTAGGCAGAACTTTGTCTTACCAAGATCTTTCATTTCAAATTCGGACTTTAAACATTCAACAGCTTGTTGAAGTTCTGCAGATGTTCCAATTATGTTGAGGTCATCAACATAGACTGCAATTATAACAATCCCATATCCACTTTTCCTTATGAATATACAGGGACAAATCGAGTCATTCTTATAGCCTTTCTTAAGCAAGAAGTAGCTAAGGCGATTATACCACATACGGCCTGACTGCTTAGTCCATAGAGGGATTTATTCAATTTAATAGAGATTTTTCTCTAGAGCTTGATTTAAATGCTTCGGGTAATTTAAATCCCTCTGGTAGCCTCATATAAATGTCGCTATCAAGCGATCCGTATAGATAGGTTGTAACCACATCCATTAAACGAAACTCAAGATTTTCTTAGATTGCCAAACTAATCAAGTATCTAAAACTTGTGGCATCCATAACTGGGGAATAAGTTTCTTCATAGTCAATACCGGTCTTTGACTAAAACCTTGTGCAACTAGACGAGCTATGTATCTCACAATTTCATTTTGCTCGTTTTTTTTCGCACAAACACCCATTATAACCAACTGGTTTTACCTACTGGGTGTATGGACCACTGGTCCAAAACCTCACGTTTTTGAAGTGAGTTTAATTCTGCTTCAATAGCATCTTTCCATTTTGGCCAATCATTTCTTTGTCTGCATTCTTCAACAGACTTTGGTTCATGATCCTCTTCATTATTCATAACTTATAGCGCTACATTATATGCAAAAATTTCATCAACGTCAATTTCATGTCGGTTCCATCGAATTCCAGTCATGACATAGTTGATCGAGATCTCTTCATTATCATTATTCATTTCAGGTACCTGATTTTTCTGCATTTCTGCAACTGTCATGTCTACAGACTCTTTAAGAGTGTAACACCTCAACTGCTAATCACGCCATTACCTCTTAAACTGTCACAATTACCAATAAACTTGCAGTGGAACTCTAAATACAACAGAGGGTGATACAACGCCGTTAGCCACCCATATGGCTAACCAGGCTTATTTCCACATACAGTAACGGTCTGAGGAACTGGAACAACCGAATACACCATACAAATACAATACTCAACTCACTTCTTTACTATACCGAGTCTACATATATGGATGCCGACAACATATTCGGTCTTACACCTCTTTCAATACATAAGTACTTAAATCTAACTACCCATGCAACCCACCGACCCGTCCTACTCTCGAACGGTAACATCTTCGGTGTACCTGTAAAATAAAAACGTTGCCCCTAGGGGCTCAGCTTAACGCTGCATATGAATTCGCATACCCCGAGCGCTAACCGGGGTACGCCGACTACTTTGTCGGATATACATGGAGTTCATTTTAGTCAAACAACATGCATCATAGCAATACAATATATATGTATATTACTCAAGGAATTACATCCAATCACGGAACACAATTCCTAACTAACATAACAAGGTTGTTAGTTGTATCAGTTTACTCTTAGGCCTTGAGGGTTATACCTCACTATGCCTCGTTTACTTATTCAATATCTCACCCGCTCTCTCGGGTTACTTACTCATTAAACACCCATTCTCTTGGGCTACTCGACTATACTCACCCATTCTCTCGGGTTACTTATACTCATTATCGCACCCACACTCTTGGGTTATTTATACTCAAGCTCTTGTAGATTCTCGAGACACTACGGGTCTCCTACGTCACGCTTGTTACTCTTAATACATACTTAGGCCAAAACTCATGGATCTCAAGCATAGTCTTACTTCCCCGGTTTCGACCCTACTCTGGTCTAGCATGGTGGGAAGGTTCGACTAGCTCACGGAACTCTCTCTCTTAGTTCCTAACTCTTTTACATAGGTCCGACTACTCACGGACTACTCTCATTCCCATACACTCCTCTCTCGGAGTTATAATAATATTATGTGTTTAGTCTAGAAGCATCACTCTCGATGTTTCTAATGACTTTGGGAATAATACACAAGTTCGGTTAATCTTAGGTTTTAAGAGTTACCATACGTTTCATTTACTCATACTTTCGGTTATTTTCTTATACCGGGTAAAATCCTTATAGGAGGTCGACCATGCACAAGGGAGCTACTAATCCCTTAGGTCTCTTTTACCTTCTTACTAGTTCACATCTCCGAACTATCTTTAGTCCTCTTGAAGTAAGTTCATTATCTTTCCACTCTCATTTGTTTCGTGGATTGTTTCAATATGTTTTTCTAACCGTTATCGGGTATTTACTCAACCCGTACTTCTCCTCACATTCTAGGGAGTTCATATGTTTGCGTTATCGTTATACTTTAACGGATAGTTTGTGTGTTTGCACGTTTCGTTATCATAAGCATCGACCCGATCTATGGGTCTCTAGCCAAACGTTACTCACTATGTGTCGGTCTTTACACTATGTTAGACCACACCGGCATACAAGTATGTTAGCTCATTCAACATACAACAAGACATACATAATCAATCAACGGATTATTTTCATGCTTTAATCTTGATTAAGCCGGCACACAAACACACAAATCAACGTAACTCGGTTAGCACGCGGAGTATGAGAAAATCATACCTTTCACCGGGGTTTTTACTTTTACCGTGTCATCTCACCATGCTGGTCACACATGATTCTCTGATAATGTTCCAAACATTATTATTAATACTAAGATCATACGGTACATAATTAAATGGTACTCCCGTACTTACCCCGTTTATCCCGTTATCTCGGTTTTACACTTGTTAATGTGAGTTCTCACTTCTCACTCTCTTCTAACACTTTCTTACACTTCTTAGGGCCTTTACATGTCACCAAACAAGGCCTGAACATCATCTAACATCATTAACATTCAAACCCCCATCATTAGGAACCTTTAAAACACCCACGGGGCATTTCTGGGGGTGGTCCGGGACTTGGTCCGGACCCTAAGTCCCGGACCAATACTTCTGCGTACTCTCGGCTCATTTTTCTACCTGGTCCTGGACTTGGTCCTGGACTTAAGTCCCGGACCAATTCCTGCATTCACTCTCGGGCCTTTTTTTGATGCGGTCTAGGACCTTATACAAGGGCTAGGTCCCGGACCCTGCTAAAAACTGCTATTAAGGTGATTTTTCACCCCCAAATCAACCCTTAATCCACCCCTAATCATTCCATAAACTTTCAACAAGTTTCCTACATAATTAAACATCTCAAAACATGCGCTAAACCACTTCAAATCCTATGTTTAATCCTTACTCAAATTCTTATTCAAATTCACACACTTTGCATTCTCATTTTGCACTAATGCACACTTGTGCATTTTCTAACCTCTCTTGACACTTGCATTATTGTTGTCGCCCTATTTGACCATTCCATATATTACAAGACAATGTACTTCTCATGCCAAGGTTCATGCTTCACTCTTAAAGCCTTAAATTCCCATTCTTATCTACCATTCTTAAGGCACTTAAACAACTCCTTTTTGCTACAACTTTTGCATAATTCTCCTCTCTTTAAACTAGCATTCCCAAGGTGGTTTACTAACCCAATTCAATCTCCATACATACCTAGCCACTCCTAGGTTATTCTCCTCTTAAAACAACACTTAATCCACTTAGATTTCTACACAAATTTTGCCATGACTTGGCTACTTTTCTAACATTGTCCAAAGCTCATTACTTCACATAATTCATCCTAAAAACTAACCAACCCCATCATGGGTTCTACCAGCACACAAAATCCACCAAAACTCATCAAACCTCATCAAGCACCATATAACTCATTAACTTAAACACTTGGCACCTAAGTCCTTAATTCATCCCACAAGTTCTCATTACACTAGCATAATCACAATTCCTCCTCTCACAAACAAATACATATTCCTACAAAATGGATCATTCTCTAATTACCTTCCCAAGTTCTTGGCATTAAGAAAATTTCAAGGTAGATTTCTTACCTTTAGTTTCAAGGGTTTCTTTTCCCCTTCTCCTCTTTTCTTCTCCACCTCTCTTGCTCAATTCTCTTGACTTCCAAAATCGGCTAAGGGCAAACCACTTGCCCAATTCTCTAGCCAACATTCAAGGATGGAATGGAACTAAGTCAAGACATTTGGGCCTATAAAATAGCCCTAGAATTTTAAAGAGGAAGCTTAAGACACATAGTTAGGTCATTACCTTTGAAGCTCTAAGATGGACCTCCATCCATGAATTAAAAGAGGGAACCCCACCACCATTGGAGGCTTGGAATAGAGCTCAACATGGAAATAAACAAGGCATCAAAGGAGGTAAAAATCGGCCATGACCAAGAGATGAAGAAAAGTGGGTTTTTCTTAGATTTTTCTTACCTTGAATGAAAGAGGAGAGTCTAGCTCCAAGAACATGTGATTTCCTTCTCAAATGAGATATACCCATGAAGATGAACCTCTTCCTTTTTGAATTTTGAAAAGAGAGGGAGGTAGGCCTTGATGAGAGGAGTAAGAATCTATGCTCGGTTTTTAATTCGGAGCATTATTGTGGCTTAAGGAAGCAAGGGAAGAGGAGCAGCCATGGAAGCTCTTTGGTGCAGCTCAAATCGTCTGAATGGAGAAGGTGGGGAGTTCTCACGGTGGAAGAAAGCAGGAAGGAAGGAGAGAGAATAAGAAAATGAGAGGAAAGTGGGTAACTTTTACCTTTTGTACTATTCTCTCACTTTTTGACTTTTCAACCTCTTTTTTTCCTTTTTCCAATTAACTAATAGAGAGGTGGAGGCTGATTTAATTAGCCAAAACCGGCCCCACTGTATACATGCTGGAGCATTTTCATCTTTTACAGAAAACGCTCGTTAATTTACCCGGTTTGGCACTATTCACTAACCGGGCCCGTTTTTCGGATTTTTCTTTCTTATTTTTAATAGTTATTAAGCTTCCATTAATACTTAATTATAGTTATATAGTCAACCATAATTTTTACGGGTCCGTTTGACCACTCAAAGTCACGTTTTTGGGTTTTCTAAAAAAATGTGCTTTAAAACTCCGTTAGCGTTTTAATCCATTATTTGGATCCGTTTTCTTCGGGAATCATTCCCGTATACTAATTAGGCCTAACCAAGCCTTAGGAATCCATCTCGGACCCTTACGAGATCATATATCTCCTATACTCACTTAATGCGGGTTTTAGCGTTTTTCGCGTTTTGCGCATTTTCTCTTTTCTTTTGGTTTTATTCTCTTTACCAATACTCTTTAGGCACAATTAGGCCTTAAATACTCATATTAAAATAATTTAACCACCATTTTTAGGTCCGGGGTATTAAAATCTACCCCCCTTAAGGAACTTTGCCCTCAAAGTTGGTGAATCTAATATGGTTGGTCTCATGGCATTCTATGCCAAGGTTATAATACACATATAACCTTACAGACTCCACAAGTTAGTCTCATTTCACACCACACATACCACACACATATCACAGCATGTATAGCAATCAAAAATACTCTTTGTACTCTCTCCATGGAATCGGTCCGAAGACAAGAAGGCACTACAGTCCTCGAATCCATATTGAGTAATATACTACTGATCCCTCAGGTACTGGTCACGTTGGACACTTACGTTCTCTGGTCCACGGCCGTTTCATGACAAATGGGCACTTACTCTCTCAGGCCCACGGTCCCTTCGGTCTGATCAAAACGTTTCACATATAAATATCCTCAGGCACACTGGTTGACTCACTCAACACAGGATCGTCTCAGGGTACTCTCCGTCCCGCTGCCTTTGGAAAAATCACACACTGTCACCGCCCTAACCGGTCACTTAGGACCGCCGCACATACGGTGCAATGGTTTCAAAACTAATACACGCCCACCGTTCTACCGGTCATCAAGACTTAAGGCCACGACCATCGGCGGGTGATAGCGGTTTCAAAACCAGTTTCCGCTTCCATCTTCATACTTGAAGAAAATCCTTTTTCAAAACCTGTTTGAAAATTCTTTTAAAACATCACACAACTCCAAATCCGGTTTATGGTAGTTGTATCTTTTCTTAGCGTGATTACTTGTGACCACTTATAGGGAGCTTCAAGAATCATCCAACCCTGATGTGATCAGCATCAGTGTTGAACTATCCTTTTACTCCAATTTGTGTTCGGTTTCCCTTGATCGCTAGCAGATCAAGTTCCACCTCCCACGTCAGTTTCAAACAACCAGATAGTCAAACATTTTCATTTTCTATCTTTTACTCTTTCTAGTCATATTCATAAAACAATTCATTTTAACCTATATTTTTTATGGAACTTAAGTCCTCCATTATTCTCTATTTGTTTCACTTACGTTGCCTAGGCATTACATACTTATGGTCTCATTAGTCAGATTGTTACTCAATTTAAAACATAACACATACAACTCCAAAGGATGGAACTCACTCCATCAATCATTCTTAAATAATATCACTTAGGGAACTCACTCCCTACAAGGTTACACATCGGTTTCATACCGATTCATACTCATCATGTCTCATGTCTAATCTCACTAGACATATACTATAGGGATTCTCATTCCCCAGGAGTCTCTCTACTCCTTTTTCATAAATATTATATACTCGTTACTTGCATCTCTCATGCACGATAATCATAATTACACAATGAATGGGTACACATGTTTATTTAACATGAGTTCCAAACATCAAAACAATTTCTTTTGTGCTATGCACATGGTAGTTTACGCACCTATACGTAAAACATACTCTAAGCGGTTTCTCGCCCTACCCCCCTTAAAAGGGGTTACACCCGCGTAAACGACCATATGTTATCACTGAACATTGGTTCACTAATTCGAGTATCATGAAGTGTTTTAACTTCAACGTGGTTAATTAATTCATAACCGGGTTTGGTTCTAGCCTCTAAGGCTTCAAGGCGTTTATGATTAGCCATTTACTCATGTTTGCCAGGTATTCTTAACCTTTGAATTACGGGCCACTAAATTTTGCTGCGTGACCTGATAACTAGAGCTTAACTCGGCCTTTTGGTATTCTCAATGTATTACTCAATCGTCGCGTGGTATCTCTTACCGTATGCGAATTTGACGAGTTATAGATTTTCTCTCCAGTTCTCTGGAAATCTATTCCGTATAACAATGTATACCTTCGTGATTAATCACTTACTTTTCCCGACTGGTTGTCGGTTGAGGTCAAGCTACTACTCAGTATGTAGTGCTTCCTCATTTAATAATGACTTCTGAATCATGTTTGTTTATTTGTTTCTGTACAAGAATTCCTCATTCATACTACTCTGCATTTACCATTCATCGACCTGGGACCTGTGGGTTACAGCCCACATTCTTCGTGCATCTTTGGCCAACGGCCGCACGACTATCTCTCTAGATTCTCACTCAACAGGCTTCGTTGACAATTCTCAATTCATGGCGCTCCCACTCATCATTACCGCACAAGTGCAATACCAAAACACTCAGTCATACAGAGTGCAGAAGTGTAAACTCTTGGCAGTAATGCTCTCATGAGATAGGAATGAACATGTCTCCTTTACCTCATTTTCTCATCAGCTTCATATCATTATCTCGCAATACTCTTACAACGGCCACTTGCTGTGTACCATGTTCCTACTCATTTTCATGGCATCCGCTACTACTTTAGCTTCCGCCCAGGTGTTCTCGCCATTTACACTATGGCTTGCCATTCACTTGGCTCAACAAATATGCTACTCTTTTGAATCTCACTGCGCTCCTTGCGCATTGTTTGCTCTGCAATTCATATTGCACACATACAGTGTCTACTACTCATCCGATTACTCTGTCGGTTTCCTTCCACTGCTATCAAAGCTTTTCTACGTACATTTCCTGTTCATGTACTCCTTTGCAATACACACATGCTTAGGTTTCACTACACCGCTTTAGCGGTTTCACGTCGCATACTTAGGTGGTAGCCTTTCTCTAGAGGATTCACGCAATTGCCGCTCCATAGGCCCCATAATAAAGAGTGATATCCCCACTCTAAGGTAGTGGTTCGTTCTCCACAATC
The DNA here is from genome assembly GCA_023374045.1 of Limonium bicolor. Taxonomy (NCBI): domain Eukaryota; kingdom Viridiplantae; phylum Streptophyta; class Magnoliopsida; order Caryophyllales; family Plumbaginaceae; genus Limonium; species Limonium bicolor. The sequence continues at coordinate 145,072,880 of CM041778.1, forward strand.
CCTTTTTATGCCTTTATGGATAAGTCTGCAACGTTTAAATCTAAGAATGGTAGTTGGTTCTATCGGCTTACAAGCCACCTTGCCTCGAGCCATGCTCTGTGCGGCTGTTTATGCAGTTTCGCTTCTCCGTACACCATTAAATGGTTTGGAGGCACTACTGGGTTTTTGATATAGTTGTTTCATCACGCTTCCGTACATGGAAGACCCTTAAGCATCTTGATATTAATCCATGCCTTCTGGCAATCTAGGGTATCCCGTGTTACGTGGGATCCCTTCGGGTTCTACCCGAGTGTTCGCCTTACACTTGCGTTCTCAACGCGATGTTTCGTTCAACTACTGTTGATTCTGGCACCCTTCACGGATTGTTCCTGGGTGTTACTGAGTTGCGCCATTACCTCTGGCTTGAACTCATGGGTACGTTCAGTTTCTTTAATCCGCCTTGCGGTTACATATCTCTCGGACTATCCTGTTTAGGGTTATAATGTCTCCCGTTATGGGTAGATCATTGATTTCTTTCCCTTTACCTTCTTGGTCAGGCCATTCACCTCTTTAATGAGGTATGTTACGGGAATTCTATCCCGTTCATCAAATATTCACATGTTCATTTTAGGCATTTGTCATATTGCTTATGCTGGGTATTCATTCCAGTTTCCGTTGTGATTCTGAGACACATCCAATGTCTATACGTAATACTCGGTGCTTCTCGCACTTCCGACTCTTTAGTCATCCTCTTGGAATGGGTTCTTGACTCCATTCGCTTGTAAGCTTCTCTGTGTTCTTTGATCATTCGAGGTGTCCAACCGTCTTGGTTTTAACTTGTCTTGTGGTCCGTAGTATGGAGTCGACTACTTCCCGTGTTCCGTACTCTACTTGTATACATACATGGAGTATCTTATTGATACGTTGCCACTTACCCGACTAACTCATATCTGGTCTGTCAGACCCGCAAGCTCCTTCGGAGTGCGGTCGTTCCATGTCTCGTTTGTGTACACTTGTAGTGTCGGTGTCACGCCTAGGTGAAGTATTCTGTTGCCAACTCCTCTTATATCGTTCTATGATAATTACCGTGGTTCCCTGGTTTAGTTTTAAAATTTGGGGGGTTTTTGGAAAAATTTGAGTTTCGAAGGAAAATTGGGTTTTGAAGGTAAATTCTTCATGGCATTTCAATGCCGACTGCTCCTTACCGAGTCCAGTTTCTCACTGACTGGTATGTTCTTAATACAATGATCAGGCCGTTAGGCCTTTGCAAGGTTTCGTTTTACAATTCTTAAGGTCTAAGTTGCTATATTGGCTTCGTTCGCCACCTTGGTACTTGCTAAGTACTTGTCACTTGTTAAGATTCCTCTTAACGGTCCCGTTATTACTGCACTTGCGGTGGCAAGTGCGCGGTACAGGCGGTTTTTAGGTTAACCCATACCGGTCACGGTATCGTTCACATTATATTTGGTAGCCTTGTCGGCTTTTCCTTAATCCTTTAGTTGGATAACTACTCCTTAGAGCTGCTTCTCATACATCTTGACATGACTGTCAGTCATTTAGTTGCTTCTCCACTGTCGGAGTTCCTTAATTATTTAGTTCTATGTTCTACCTCGTTGCTCGTTCCCACGTCTTTATTGTGGTTACAGGGGTTAAGTCATTTAGGCACTACTTCTGTAGTCCTATTCGGGTATATCCCGTAGTTTGCTCATAGCTGTCTAAGCTATATCAGTTAAGTATTTCAACTTCTTCGGGTGTGGCAGGGTGGGTGCACCTACTCTCAACTAGCCGTTAGTGGTATTACATAACCATGGCAGTCCGTAGACATGTGTCCCGTTCTCGTTATTTCTTATGAGTCCGTCTTGTCGCACGATTGGTGCTTTCTTCTTGCTGCCACTCGGCCAGCTAGGTTCTCGCGACTGCAAAGCATGTCGCCCCAAGCTGCCACAGATTCAGGTCTCCCTGGAATAGGTTGTTTTGACAACTCGCCATCGAGTGCGGTTATTGTCGCTCCAGCGGGATCCGTCACCGGGGTCTCCGGTTCTCGGGATCTACCACATGACAGATTCTGGTTCAGATTGAAGTGTTTGATAACTGCCAGATTAGGTTTCTCCGTCTCCCTAGCGTTCTTTCCCGAGCTTTTTAAATACGGGGGTTGTGGAGGGCGGGTCTGGTATTGTAGGTATCCAGATCATACTGGAAGTTCCTAACTAGCGCATCTCTCACGCTACCACTCAACCCATAGCCCTATGTCTCTAATTCCTAACTCGGTATTTCCTAAGCTCGGTATTTCCAGTCATTAGAGCGATACTTCGCTCTGATACCATTTTTGTAACACCCCAACTGCTAATCACGCCATTACCTCTTAAACTGTCACAATTACCAATAAACTCGCAGTGGAACTCTAAATACAACAGAGGGTGATACAACACCGTTAGCCACCCATATGGCTAACCAGGCTTATTTCCACATACAATAACGGTCTGATGAACTGGAACAACCGAATACACCATACAAATACAATACTCAACTCACTTATTTACTATACCGAGTCTACAATATATGGATGCCGACAACATATTCGGTCTTACACCTCTTTCAATACATAAGTACTTAAATCTAACTACCCATGCAACCCACCGACCCCGTCCTACTCTCGAACGGTAACATCTTCGGTGTACCTGTAAAATAAAAACGTTGCCCCTAGGGGCTCAGCTTAACGCTGCATATGAAATTCGCATACCCCGAGCACTAACCGGGGTACGCCGACTACTTTGTCGGATATACATGGAGTTCATTTTAGTCAAACAACATGCATCATAGCAATACAATATATATGTATATTACTCAAGGAATCTACATCCAATCACGGAACACAATTCCTAACTAACATAACAAGGTTGTTAGTTGTATCAGTTTACTCTTAGGCCTTGAGGGTTATACCTCACTATGCCTCGTTTACTTATTCAATATCTCACCTGCTCTCTCGGGTTACTTACTCATATAAACACCCATTCTCTTGGGCTACTCGTACTATACTCACCCATTCTCTCGGGTTACTTATACTCATTATCTCACCCACACTCTTGGGTTATTTATACTCAAGCTCTTGTAGATTCTCGAGACACTACAGGTCTCCTACGTCACGCTTGTTACTCTTAATACATACTTAGGCCAAAACTCATGGCTCTCAAGCATAGTCTTACTTCCCCGGTTTCGACCCTACTCTGGTCTAGCATGGTGGGAAGGTTCGACTAGCTCACGGAACTCTCTCTCTTAGTTCCTAACTCTTTTACATAGGTCCGACTACTCACGGACTACTCTCATTCCCATACACTCCTCTCTCGGAGTTATAATAATATTATGTGTTCTAGTCTAGAAGCATCACTCTCGATGTTTCTAATGACTTTGGGAATAATACACAAGTTCGGTTAATCTTAGGTTTTAAGAGTTACCCATACGTTTCATTTACTCATACTTTCGGTTATTTTCTTATACCGGGTAAAATCCTCATATAGGAGGTCGACCATGGCACAAGGGAGCTACTAATCCCTTAGGTCTCTTTTACCTTCTTACTAGTTCACATCTCCGAACTATCTTTAGTCCTCTTGAAGTAAGTTCACTTATCTTTCCACTCTCATTTGTTTCGTGGATTGTTTCAATATGGTTTTCTAACCGTTATCGGGTATTTACTCAACCCGTACTTCTCCTCACATTCTAGGGAGTTCATATGTTTGCGTTATCGTTATACTTTAACGGATAGTTTGTGTGTTTGCACGTTTTCGTTATCATAAGCATCGACCCGATCTATGGGTCTCTAGCCAAACGTTACTCACTATGTGTCGGTCTTTACACTATGTTAGACCACACCGGCATACAAGTATGTTAGCTCATTCAACATACAACAAGACATACATAATCAATCAACGGATTATTTTCATGCTTTAATCTTGATTAAGCCGGCACACAAACACACAAATCAACGTAACTCGGTTAGCACGCGGAGTATGAGAAAATCATACCTTTCACCGGGGTTTTTACTTTTACCGTGTCATCTCACCATGCTCGGGTCACACACGATTCTCTGATAATGTTCCAAATATTATTTGTTTATACTAAGATCATACGGTGCATAATTAAATGGTACTCCCGTACTTACCCCGTTTATCCCGTTATCTCGGTTTTACACTTGTTAATGTGAGTTCTCACTTCTCACTCTCTTCTAACACTTTCTTACACTTCTTAGGGCCTTTACATGTCACCAAACAAGGCCTTAACATCATCTAACATCATTCACATTCAAACCCCCATCATTAGGAACCTTTAAAACACTCACGGGGCATTTCTGGGGGTGGTCCGGGACTTGGTCTGGACCCTAAGTCCCGGACCAATACTTCTGCGTACTCTCGGCTCATTTTTCTACCTGGTCCTGGACTTAAGTCCGGACCAATTCCTGCATTCACTCTCGGGCCTTTTTTTGATGCGGTCCGGGACCTTATACAAGGGCTAGGTCCCGGACCCTGCTAAAAACTACTATTAAGGTGATTTTTCACCCCCAAATCAACCCTTAATCCACCCCTAATCATTCCATAAACTTTCCACAAGTTTCCTACATAATTAAACATCTCAAAACATGCGCTAAACCACTTCAAATCCTCGGTTTAATCCTTACTCAAATTCTTATTCAAATTCACACACTTTGCATTCTCATTTTGCACTAATGCACACTTGTGCATTTTCTAACCTCTCTTGACACTTGCATTATTGTTCTCACCCTATTTGACCATTCCATATATTACAAGACAATTTACTTCTCATGCCAAGGTTCATGCTTCACTCTTAAAGCCTTAAATTCCCATTCTTCTCTACCATTCTTAAGGCACTTAAACAACTCCTTTTTGCTACAACTTTTGCATAATTCTCCTCTCTTTAAACTAGCATTCCCAAGGTGGTTTACTAACCCAATTCAATCTCCATACATACCTAGCCACTCCTAGGTTATTCTCCTCTTAAAACAACACTTAATCCACTTAGATTTCTACACAAATTTTGCCATGACTTGGCTACTTTTCTAACATTGTCCAAAGCTCATTACTTCACATAATTCATCCTAAAAACTAACCAACCCCATCATGGGTTCTACCAGCACACAAAATCCACCAAAACTCATCAAACCTCATCAAGCACCATATAACTCATTAACTTAAACACTTGGCACCTAAGTCCTTAATTCATCCCACAAGTTCTCATTACACTAGCATAATCACAATTCCTCCTCTCACAAACAAATACATATTCCTACACAATATGGATTCATTCTCTAATTACCCTTCCCAAGTTCTTGGCATTAAGAAAATTTCAAGGTAGATTTCTTACCTTTAGTTTCAAGGGTTTCTTTTCCCCTTCTCCTCTTTTCTTCTCCACCTCTCTTGCTCAATTCTCTTGACTTCCAAAATCGGCTAAGGGCAAACCACTTGCCCAATTCTCTAGCCAACATTCAAGGATGGAATGGAACTAAGTCAAGACATTTGGGCCTATAAAATAGCCCTAGAATTTTAAAGAGGAAGCTTAAGACACATAGTTAGGTCATTACCTTTGAAGCTCTAAGATGGACCTCCATCCATGAATTAAAAGAGGGAACCCCACCACCATTGGAGGCTTGGAATAGAGCTCAACATGGAAATAAACAAGGCATCAAAGGAGGTAAAAATCGGCCATGACCAAGAGATGAAGAAAAGTGGGTTTTTCTTAGATTTTTCTTACCTTGAATGAAAGAGGAGATGTCTAGCTCCAAGAACATGTGATTTCCTTCTCAAATGAGATATACCCATGAAGATGAACCTCTTCCTTTTTGAATTTTGAAAAGAGAGGGAGGTAGGCCTTGATGAGAGGAGTAAGAATCTATGCTCGGTTTTTAATTCGGAGCATTATTGTGGCTTAAGGAAGCAAGGGAAGAGGAGCAGCCATGGAAGCTCTTTGGTGCAGCTCAAATCGTCTGAATGGGGAAGGTGGGGAGTTCTCACGGTGGAAGAAAGCAGGAAGGAAGGAGAGAGAATAAGAAAATGAGAGGAAAGTGGGTAACTTTTACCTTTTGTACTATTCTCTCACTTTTTGACTTTTCAACCTCTTTTTTTTCCTTTTGCCAATTAACTAATAGAGAGGGGGAGGCTGATTTAATTAGCCAAAACCGGCCCCACTGTATACATGCTGGAGCGTTTTCATCTTTTACAGAAAACGCTCGTTAATTTACCCGGTTTGGCACTATTCACTAACCGGGCCCGTTTTTCGGATTTTTCTCGTTTCTTTATTTTTAATAGTTATTAAGCTTCCATTAATACTTAATTATAGTTATATAGTCAACCATAATTTTTACGGGTCCGTTTGACCACTCAAAGTCACGTTTTCGGGTTTTCTCGAAAAACGTGCTTTAAAACTCCGTTAGCGTTTTAATCCATTATTTGGATCCGTTTTCTTCGGGAATCATTCCTGTATACTAATTAGGCCTAACCAAGCCTTAGGAATCCATCTCGGACCCTTACGAGATCATATATATCCTATACTCACTTAATGCGGGTTTTAGCGTTTTTCGCGTTTTGTGCATTTTCTCTTTTCTTTTGGTTTTATTCTCTTTACCAATACTCTTTAGGCACAATTAGGCCTTAAATACTCATATTAAAATAATTTAACCACCATTTTTAGGTTCGGGGTATTAAAAAGAGTCTCACCCTTCTCACTTAGACCATTTTTAATGCATGCTCCCTTTCGTTTTCGAGGGTTTTTATCTTTGGAACCGACTGGTCTACCACGCTTTATACGTGTGTTAGACTCATTTGCAACCTGTCCTCCATGGACATCAATTCTAGCGGGAGCATTTGCAGCTGGCACATATGACTTTGTCACCTGATTTGGGTCAGTAAATGCATGAGGCAATTGGTTTGCCAGCTTTTGGAGATTAATAATATGTTGAACATCTATTTCACATTGCTTAGTGTGAGGATCATAATGCAATAATGACGGTTCATTCCATGTAATCTCCTTTACCAATTGCTTATTTTCTCCCTCTAAAGGTGGGAAATGTGACTCATCAAAATGACAGTCAGCAAATCGAGCTGTAAACAAGTCCCCAGTTGTTGGCTCGAGATATTTAATAATTGAGGCAGATTCAAACCCAACATATATTCCCATTCTTCTTTGAGGCCCCATTTTGGTTCTTTGTGGTGGTGGTATTGGAACATATACCGCACAACCAAAAATTCTTAGATGGGAAATATTTGGTTCTTGACCTGTAACCCTTTGCAATGGTGACAACTTATTTTGACTTGTTGGCCTGATGCGAATTAAAGTGGCTGCATGTAATATAGCATGTCCCCAAGCAGATACTGGGAGTTTTGATCTCATTAATAATGGTCTTGCAATTAATTGCAGACGTTTGATCAAAGATTCTGCCAAACCATTTTGGGTATGAACATGAGCTACTAGATGTTCAATGGTTATTCCAATGGACATGCAATATTCATTGAAAGCCTTGGAGGTAAATTCACCAGCATTATCCATGCGTATGGACTTTATTTGATTATCAGGAAAATTGGCTCGCAATCGAATCAGCTGAGCCAATAATCTTGCAAATGCCATATTACGGGTTGATAATAAGCTAACATGTGACCATCTGGTTGATGCATCTATCAAAACCAGGAAATATCTAAATTGTCCACTTGGTGGATGGATAGGTCCACATATATCTCCCTGAATCCTTTCGAGAAAAGCAATCGGCTTTGTCTCAAGTTTAACTGGTGATGGCTTTATAATTAGTTTTCCTTGAGAACAAGAAATACATGGAAAACTATTTAGTTGAAGAAACCTTTTGTTTTTCAACATATGACCACATGAACTTTGCATAATTCTTCGCATCATGATCGAACCGGGATGGCCTAACCTGTCATGCCAAGTTTTGAAATTCTCAAAATATTTCAATTTTTCAACATGTATTTCTATTGTATTAATATATGCAGGGTACAAACCAGAGGAAATAGCAACTAGCTTTTCCAACATTTGTCTCTTTCCAGCTATCACTTTTGTGATGCCAATATATTCAACATTTCCATCATTCCCCGTCTCAATGTGATACCCATTCCGGCGTATATCAATGAAACTCAACAGGTTTCTGTGAGACGTGCTGGAAAACAATTCATTTTCAATGCATATTTTTGTTCCATTAGGTAAAATAATATTTGCTTTTCCACACCCTTCGATAATACTTGTCCTACCAGATATGGTAGTAACTTTTGCTGCATACTTACTCAAATAAGAAAAAGATTTCTTATACTTAAGAATCGTGTGCGTTGCAGCACTATCAATAAGACATACGTCTTCACCATCCATCAATGACTTTCTTCAATGATAATTATTCTTACAATCTGTCATAAAAATAAAATAAACCTATATTATGAACAATCTTATAGGTATCGTTTTTGTGACATCATTTTAATATCGGAATTGAAGACTTTCTGACACGATGTCTTTCTTACTTTAAATAATACTAAAATTAAACTTAGCAGGCTCAATGCCCTATATAGCGATGTAATCATCATAGAGGTCAAAACTTGACATATGAACATACATTATTATACTATGTCGCTTAACAAGATTTTGAAGAGCTACTATCATAAATTTTCGCTGGTGCTATACCATCATGATTCTTCATAAAGCATAATACAATGCTCATCTTGTACAAAAATAAATATATAAAAATTACTGGATATGAATTAACCAGGTAGTATACCATCTTTTCAATGAGTGGTCTACTCAATATCTTTTTTTTTTGTATATTAGAATAATTTCTGGCGCAATGCCAATATCATATTATAGCAAAATCAAAGTTTTCAGGTGTGATACCTTTTATAGCATATCAAAATTAAACTTTCAGGCACAATGCCCTTTACTATATACTGAGGTTAAGTTTCAGGCACAGTCCTTTATATTTTGGCAATGTTAGCCATTCTTAAACAGTCTTATCATAAAATAAACAGACATAGAAACGATCATACATGTATCGTTTTCAGGACATCGCTTTTATATAGACTTATGAAACGTTCCGGCATAATGACTCAATATTTACAAATTAAAATTTAGCAGGCGCAATGCCGTGAGTAGTGAAGTAAGCATTATAAATCATAATAAATTAATAAAATTTGGACCATATATCGAAACAAAATAAACAAATAATGCATAATAAAGGGAAATATTAAATAACAAATAAAATCGGGCACAATGCCTCACGTGATAAGTAAATCTGGCACGATGCCTCACGTGATGATAAGTATATTCCTGGCACGATGCCTCACATGATATTTATATCTGGCACAATGCCTCACGTGATACTTATATCTGGCACGATGCCTCGTGTGATATTTATTCTTGGCACAATGCCTCACACGATATGTAATAAATTAACAACGAAATAAATAAAGGAGTAAATAAATATAAATGAAACGGGTTAAATTAATCACCACAAAATAAATGAAATATAATTAACAATAAACAAAATCTGGCGTGATGCCTCACGTGAAATTAATATCCGCTATGATACCTCACATTAATAAATAAATAACTGCGAAGCATAATAACTTAAACAAAAAATATATATAAATAAATTTTGACGTGGTGCCGCACGTGATAAACAAAACTGGCGTAATGCGTCATATGTTACTAAAAACTGAAACAATGTCTGATATGTTATTAAATCTGGTACAATACCTCACATAATACTAATATCCAACAATAATATTTAAAAAAAACACATTCAAAAGTAATTGACGTAACATAATTTAATAACAAATATATATATAAAAAGAGAAAAAAAATCAATCAAATATAGATTGTGAATTAGGTTATATGACAACGAGCATTATAGAAATATAGCGGCCGCCGACCAAATTGAAAAACAATCCGTGATGATTTTTTTTCCGATTTGATGACTATGGGGACGATTCATCACACTGATAATAATTGCGAATTAGTAATGATATTCGCCTCGTCTCAGGTTAAGTACTGCCAACTTACTTAAGCAACTACTGACAAATTCGATTAATAAAGTTACGAAGAATCACATAGCAACAACAACAACAAAATAAGAAATGAGAGGGGACGGAAGATATGGTGACCAAAAAGAAATAATTTAAAGAGATAATCATAGAAAGAATTCGAATGAAAAGAAATGATGTATCTCGATCATAAAAATTTGGATCAGATTTTACCTAACGTGGACGACGGTGACAGAATAGAACAAGATTACTTTCTGAAATTTAGAGCGTGCTGATAATGTCTGTTTTTTCTCATTTACAACACTTAAATCATATCTATTTTTAGTTTTTACAGCAAAACAACATTTTAAAGTCTGTAGCAGAAGCTGCTCCCTACAGGTCAAGTTATGCTTTACATTTTTTTTTAATTCGTCTCATGTGATGTCCCCTTCCTATTGATAATACATACATTAGCTTTCCAGTAAAATATCATTGTAATGTTAGCATACAAAGGTAGTTGATGCCTGATTGAATATTAATAAAAAGGGAAAATTCACAATATACCCCTGTTTTCTTTCGTAATTCACAATATACCCCTGTAGTTTTTGTAATTCAACTTTAAACATGTTTAAATGTTGTCCAAAATTGATGAAACTTTACATGGACGATGCTAAAGTGTTATATTTTGGTCCAATTCCAAATTTGAAGTTTGTTAAGCTCATATGTGACCTGTGGGACCAAATGAACATGTGGTATATTCATTGGGTCCCACAGGTCACATGTGAGCTTACAAAACTTCATATTTGATATTGAACAAAATATAACACTTTAGCATCGTCCATGTAAAGTTTCATCAATTTTGGACAATATTTAAGCATGTTTAAAGTTGAAATACGAAAAACACAGGGGTATATTGTGAATTACGAAAGAAAATAGGGTATATCGTGAATTTTCCCAAAAAAAAGTACACATCAATCTTAAAATCTTAATTTCAGTGCGAGATGTTTTTACAGATAGAGCATGTCAATTTAACTATTTAACGATTCTTGGTTTACAAAATATTCAAACCGGTTAAAGTACAATATTAGCAAGGATACTGCAGTTTCTACCTTTGCTATTTGTTTTCATAATGAGAAACTTGGACCTTGTGGAAGGGAGACATTTTCAACTACAAGTGTTAGGGCGTGAAAGAAAAGAGAGATATTATGCCCATGTTTATGGACCATCTAGTGTTCATACTCAATGTTCCAAGATGTGTGGCGATGTTTTAAATCAAAAAGCAATCTATTCAGGCAGTTTTGATAAAGCAAACAAAGCACAGTTCATACAGATTATAAAATCGTTTGATTGCATTAGTTTGATGTTGCAAGATTGCTTTTAAAATGTGGGTTTCATTTTCTAAGGTCATGATGAAAGTGAGGCTTATGACAGTAAGGAACCTTTTTGAATGTGCTTGATTGTTATGCTAATTGTGAGCCCGGGTTTTAGAACCTTATTGAAATACCCCAAACTTATTAAACATGGATTAAATATTTAATTACATTAATTAAAGCCTAAACATGCCTTAAAAGTCAACTGAGAACAACAGTGGTCAACACAAATCAAGATGTTGCACCCTTTGACTGTTAAGGGTAAATAAATACCCAAATGAACTACTTAGGACCTAAAAATTTGTCCTAAGCATATTAACACATTACTAAAATATTATAACCGTTGGACAACACTCCAACACAAAGAAAAAGCATTTACATGCTTCAAGGTCAAAAAGGGCAAAAAGGTGCTCTAGGAAAACCTTAAAAATCAAATGACCTCTAAGTGATACTCCCTCCGTCCCACCTTGACCGTCCTATTACTATTTGGACATGTCGTTTGACTTCAATTTTTAACATATAAGATAAATTAATTTTGAAAATTTAAGTTTTGTATATGATTCCTTACATGATAAACTATATAATACAAAATTTAGTTTTATAAAATTATTTTATCTTATATGTTAATATTGAGGTGGAAAAACGTGCCAAAAAGCAAACAGGACACTTATGACGGGACGGAGGTAGTATAAAATTGGATACCATGATCAAATATCATGTAAGGAACACAACAAAACCGTTGTCAAAGAAAACAGAGCTCAGAAACACCTGGCGACACAAAATGTGCACTAAAACTCCTTAAAGCACGTTTTTGTGTAATCGCCTTCTAAATTGGTTTTAAATGGGCTAAAAGGTTATAATTACCTTTAATATAATAAAATATCATATTATATGATATTAGGAATTTAATTCCAGAAATTTACGAATTTTTACAAATTTAATATTAAAATATTAATAAAACCCTAATGTGGGGCCCGTTTGGGTCAACATTGACTAAGTTGGTCAATGTTGACCATTGACCACGAAATGGGCTACATAAAATCAGATAATTGAGTCTCTTAACAGACCAAGAGACAAGAGACATGTGACAATTAAATATATGCTCTTACTTTTACATAAAATAACAAAAAAGACAACTTTACCTTATAAAACAAAAAGGTGGGTTCCACTTACCTTACCCCATGTGAAGCCAGCGATTTTTGGAGCCTCTTCCCCCTTGTATTTCGTGGCTCCAAGCTGGTACAAGACAAGAGATGAGTCACCTTACAATAAATGAACTAAAGTAACATTATTTATCTCCATTTTCAATCAAAATTTGAATCAAACACTACCCTACCTTCTCAATCAAGGACGGCTACCTTTGTCATTGTCTCCTCCTAGTCTCCACCGAATCCCCTCCAATTATCAGCATCAATCAAGCATTGATGAGTCATCAAACCAATAATGACCTAAAATATTCAAAAAAAGTGCTTTAAGGCAATATTAGGTCATCCTTCATTCTTTCTTTCCAGCCGAGTTTGCTCTGCCCAAGAGCTTCTTGGCTCCTCTCCACCGTAGGTAAGAGTTCCAAGCACCATTGATGAGGTTTCAAGCTCTAGGTAAGCTCTTAAGGCATAAAAATGCCCATTTTCTTCATCTTTCTTTCCTTTTTATTGATCTACACTCCAACCTTCTATACATCTATGTAGAGTGATTTAGAGGTTATATGAAGTGTTGGTTTCGTACATAACCAGATCTAAGGAGGGAAGTTCAAGTCTTGACCATTTAAGGTAAAAATGTGCTTTAAGCTCATAACTTTGATTCCCTTCAAGTTAGGCTGTGAAACTTTGGTCATAGCCTCATATTCTTCTCCTTTTCATGTGGAATCTGTTGTTTAGCCATTTGGAGCAAGGGTGGCCGAGATCCAAAGGAAATACCCTCTTTTAAGGCATTTTCCAAGGTAAAACCTAATAACAAGGCATCTTGTCGTGATCTAGCTATTTCCTATGTCAATATAGTAGATCTAACACCTTGTGGTGTGTTTGATTCAGGCCGAAACCATCTTGAACTCTCCTTGCCTTCTTAAGGTAATTTTTGCCTTAAATCTTACATTAAATTACTTCCTATGGTTAGATCTTGCTTGGAGACTAACTAGGCCTTGTTTTCTGTTTGAAAACATGTAAAACAAGCTGTGGAGAATTTCTACTTAAGGTGGCCGAACCAAACAAGGATTACCTAAGCTAAATCAAGGTATAAATCACTTAAACATTAACTTTGCCAAGTTAAAAATGTTCTAAGCTAATTCTAATACTATTGCCGTGAGTGAAGAAGAATAATAAGGTCTTATTGACCTTAAAATGTTTAAGGAATGGTTTAATAAATTTTATAACTAATTAAACAAGCATAATTGTCAAATTTAAGACATTATGTGGAAGTTTGGTAAATAAATGAAGAATATATGGTGAGGCCGAAAATTATATGTATTTTGGGACATTTATGTGTAATTTATTTTGCAAGACAATGTTTGTAATAAGGCCATGTATTTTAGGCCATTTTATTTATGCATTTACAAGCTTTTAATTAAGTTTAAGTAGCATAAATGCATTAGCGAAAATAAAGGGGTATTAGGTGTAATTAAATTAAATTTAAGGGCTTTAGAAAAATAAAGCCGAAAATTAGAGTTAAAAAGGAGTTAAAATAAAGTTTATAAGATTTTATAAAGTTTTGGGGTTAAATGGTGATTTCTAGAAAGTTTGGGTGCAAACCGTAATTATAAGGAATTGGTGGTCAAGGAAATATTAAGGTGGTCAACCTTGACCATATGATAGGTTTTGACCAAATTAGATAAGTTAAATAACTTATTTAAGGTGTTATAATAAGATAAGTATCTTAAGGTAATATTTTTATAACATATGTGGTAAATATGTTATTACCAAAAATAAAGGGTGTACAATGGTATTTTAAACACCCATGGGCTATTAGGAATTTTTAGGAATTTATTTGGTGGATTTTGGAATTTAAAATGAACTATATATGTATAATAATAGTTATATGTCATTATGACACTTTGGAGAAAAATATGATGGTGGAATGGTAAATATTGAAAGTATATGGGTTAATAAGGATATTCATAACCCTTTGGTGGAATTTGGTGATTTTTAGAATTATTAAGAGAATTTAATAAGTTATGTGTATAAAATATAGTTTTAATGATATGGTGAACTATATGTTATAAATAGGGCCAAATGGCAACTATAGAATAGCACAAGGGCTGTTCGGAATTTACAAAAAAATAACCATAGGTTATACTCTTTATAAGTTAGAAATGTTATATTAAATGGAATGTATAACATGGGATGATTTAAGGGGTGATTTTGTAAATTAAGGAAACTATGGTTTATAGAAAAGAATAAGATTTTCTTATGGTGCCTAAGAGGCAATATGAAATAGTTTTGTATAAAAACTATAGGAATAAATTAAAGGGAATAAAAATATCATATCAAATG